>CAMZMU010000089.1:42666495-42955419 GCA_947311845.1 Poa pratensis | reverse complement strand
GATTGATTACGTCTCCAACGTATCCATAATTTCTGATGTTCATGCTTATTTATACCATTGCTACATGTTTTATATACACTTCATATCACTTTTATGCATTTTCTGGGACTAACCTATTAACAAGATGCCACAGTGCCAGTTCCCTGTTTTCTGCTGTTTTTGGTTTCAGAAAAGTACTTCTGCGAATATTCTCGGAATTGCACGAAACAAAAGGCCACGTCCCTATTTTTCCAGCACCGTCACGGAGTCCGAAGGAGAGACGAAGGAGGGCGCCGAGGTGGCCAAACCACCCGGCGCGGGTGGGCCCCCTGCCGCGCCACCAGGTGTGGGCCCCTCGGCCTCCACCGACGTTGCCCCTTCGCCTATTTATTGCCTCAGACGCGAAAACCCTAAATACCAAGTCATATTTCCAGAAGAGTTCCGCAGCGCCGCCGCCATCGACGACAAGTTTCGGGGGACAGAAGTCTCTGTTCCGGCACGCTGCCGGGACGGGGAATTGCCCCCGGAGTCATCTCCATCGACCCCCGCCATCTTCATCGCCGCTGCTGACTCCCATGATGAGGAGGGAGTAGTTCTCCCCCGAGGCTGAGGGCTCTACCGGTAGCTATGTGGTTCATCTCTCTCCCATGGTGTGATCTTTATGTGATCATGTGTATTGCTAGTATCGCTGAATACATTAATAATGTTTATGCTACTCAAGTGATTTTGTCTAGTTTCTGGAGTCATTGTGACAACACGGT
This sequence comes from Poa pratensis, assembly GCA_947311845.1. Taxonomy (NCBI): domain Eukaryota; kingdom Viridiplantae; phylum Streptophyta; class Magnoliopsida; order Poales; family Poaceae; genus Poa; species Poa pratensis. Next base: position 42,954,679 of record CAMZMU010000089.1, on the reverse strand, counting down.
ATCAAGGTGACAGTGTGGGTACTTGTGTGACTCTATGAATAATTTAGACATTTATCATGGCTTATTCTTGGGAATTGTGGTGTTTGTTTACTCAGACTTTGAGGTGTGCTTTGCAGCCCTACGCATAGTACTCTTGCTTCATCAAGAAGGAGAATAATCCCGAGCAGTATTTACTTGTGTTCAGTTGTGCTAATCTAGTTGAATATGTAGATGTTACTCTTTATCTATTATGCACTCTATAGGTTACTTTAATATGAACTCCGGTACTCTCCACGGTGTAAAGGTGACAGTGTGTGCACCGTGTGTGATTCCTTTATGACGTTGTGGCGCTTGTTTACTCCGGCTTGAGGTGTGCTTTTGTAGCCCTACACAATGAATGGTGTTTGTTATCCAACAAGAGAGTGTTTAAGAGTAGCTTTTACTTATTCAGTTATGAGATCATTGTTGAGAGTGTCCACTAGTGAAAGTATGATCCCTAGGCCTTGTTTCTAAGCATTGAAACACCGTTTACAACAAGTTCTGCTACATGTTTGCTTGCTGCCATCTTTATTTCAGATTGCAGTTACTACTTATAATCATCCTATCACTTGTATTTCACTATCTCTTCGCCGAACTAGTGCACCTATACATCTGACAAGTGTATTGGGTGTGTTGGGGACACAAGAGACTTCTTGTATCTTAATTGCAGGGTTGCTTGAGAGGAATATCTTTGACCTCTACCTCCCTGAGTTCGATAAACCTTGGGTGATTCACTTAAGGGAAACTTGCTGCTGTTCTACAAACCTCTGCTCTTGGAGGCCCAACACTGTCTACAAGAATAGAAGCACACGTAGACATCAAGCTATTTTCTGGCGCCGTTGCCGGGGAGGTAAGGTAAAAGGTATTCACATCCTCTGGCTACTAAGCTATTTTCTATTGTTGCTAGTGTGTGAGTGCTCGAAGTTATTTCCTTTAGATTCTGCAATTATATCTTTTTGTTTCTTGTTTTTATTTTCACTAGTTAGGCTTAATGGAAAACAACAAAAAAATTAGAGATCTTTATGAACTTTATATTGAATTAGGACATGATGCTTTTGAAAGAAAATTAAAAAACCTATGGAAAATTATTTGCATGATGGTAGCAATGTATTACTATAAATGCTTTGAACACCATTATTGCTAATGCTATGCAAAGCTCTAAGCTTGGGGAAGCTGGTTTTGATGAATATGATATTTTTAGTCCCCCAAGTTTTGAGGAGAAATTTTCTTTGATGATACTTTGCCTCCAATTTATGATGATTATAATGATAGTGGTATTTTGGTGCCACCTACTATGGAGGATAAAGTTTATTATGATTATACTATGCCTGCAATTTATGATGATTACAATGATGGATGTGATAGTTTTACTCTCACTATTACTAAATAATGTTATGCTTATGTGGAGAGTAATGATACTTTTATGCATGTGGATCATGATAAGAATGCTTTATGTGATAGCTATATTGTTGAGTTTATTCATGATGCCGCTGAAAATTATTTTGAGAGAGGAAAGTATGGTTATAGAAATCTTCATGTTACTAAATTTCTTCTCTTTATGATGAAGTTTTGAGCTTTCTCTTGATTTGCTTTTATTTGCTGGGTACTTTAAGACCTACTGGTCCTTATGAGAGAGGGAGACACGATTTCATATATCACAATAATATTAAGTCTTCTCTCTTTATGTTGAAATTTTTGAAGTTACACTTGTTTTGTTCTATGCTAGTCACTTTGCTTCATTGATTTGTTTTCTTACAAGACTCCTATGCATAGAGAGTGTTAGATTTAAACATGTTTTATATATGCTTCTTGATGCTCTTTTATTTCAACTCTATCATATGGGCATCATAAAATCACTATGCCTAGCTAAAAGGCTTTAAAGAAAAGCGCTTATGGGAGACAACCCATTTTTTATTTCTGCTGTTTTTTTTGAGTCAAGGAGTTTTGTTACTTCTGTAGCAACTCCTTTGTATCTTTATTTTATCGCATTGTTGTGCCAAGTAAAGTTTTATTGAAAGTTGATGCAAGATTTGGATTTCTGCGCAGAACAGATTTTTGGCTGTCACGAATTTGAGCTTTTCTCCTGTAGAAAATTCGAAAAATTCTAAAAAATCACGCATCTTCCTGAGATATGTACGCAACTTTCATTATTTTGGGCCAGATCCATCTGAGCAACTTAAGTGCCTCGAAAAAATTCGTCTTCACGACTGTTCTGTTTTTGACAGATTCTGCCTTTTGTTTTGCATTCGCTCTTTTACGATGTTTGTGTGGATTTCTTTGCTCCACAAAGCATTGGTGGCTGTAGCTAATGTCCAGAAGCTTTGGGAATGATTGTCATTACAGAATATGAGAATTTTTTTTATGCACTAACCCTCTAATGAGAACTGTCTTGAGTTTGGTGTGAAGGAAGTTTTCAAGGATCAAGCGAGAAGGGTGATATTATGTGATCAAGAAGAGTGAAAAGCCTAAGCTTGGGGATGCCCCCGTGGTTCATCCCAACCATATTCAGAAGACTCAAGCGTCTAAGCTTGGGGATGCCCAAGGCATCCCCTTCTTCATCAACAACTTATCAGGTCATCTCTAGTGAAACTATATTTTAATTCTTTCACATCTTATGCGCTTTACTTGGAGCGTCTGTGTGCTTTTATTTTTGTTTTTGTTTGAATAAATTCGGATCCTAGCAATCCTTGTGTGGGAGAGGACACGCTCCGCTTTTTCATGTGAATACTCATGTTCTTCACTTATATTTGTTGAGTATTCTTAACTAGCTACTGCAGTGCTTTTAGCTCCTGTTTTTCATGCATCTCTTGAGCTGTTAGCACGTGTTTATAAATACTCTCTTGCTGCATTATATTATCATTTGGAGAGTTTATGTTTAAGTAAGTTGTTGGTGTTTGCTTGGAAAAAGAAAATGCTGCATGTGGTAGTGGTATGAAAACTTGCATAATCTTGTAGATCATTGAAACTTTGATAACTTGATTCTTTGCAAATGTTTTGAGATATTTAGATGGTAAAGCTTGCTGGTTAATTAAGTTAAAATCATTAGTGGATTGTTGTCTTTAAGCTTGTACCGTACTACAAACTCTAATAAAATTGTTGAAGGTGTAGTTGGACTTGATAGCTTTCCATGTCTGAAAGTTCATTGTAATAACTAAGTTGTGCTGAAGGTCGAGGGATCTAACGGGGTACTTGTACCGCCGTGAACGGCCCTTCTTGGAGTGAATTTTAATCATGCTCTTAATGTTGAACCTGCTAGTTGTTTGCAATAAACTTGTGAGTTCTTTTTGACTAATGTTAAGCTACGGTTTTTGGCACTTCCACCATCCATATTTGCTAGCCTCTTCGGTGCTGTGCATTGCCTTCTGCTCACATTGAGAGTTGTGCATACTTCGCCAGTACATCCAACCCCGTGGGGACTTCCTCTTGTTCTCCTACACATAAGCCCATACATCTTCCTCAAAACAGCCACCATACCTACCTACCACAGCATTTCCATAGCTGTTCCGAGATATATTGCCATGCAACATCCATCTTACATTACATGACTTGTTGTCATTCATCACATATATATTGCTTTGCATGATTCTATACAGCTGATGTGTGGTTTACCCATGTTACGCTAGATCATTGCACATCCTGCTACACTGGCAGAGGCATACAGTTTTATACATCATGTTTTGTTCATTATGAGTTATTTGTACCAAAAAGTTTGTAATCATATTAGAGTGTTGCCCCTGCTGAAAAGAGCCATGGAGGCCATCGAAAAGTGAAACAGAAAAGAAAAAAAAAAAAAAAAAAAAGAAAAAAAAGAATAAAGAAAAGGGGGCAACATTACTATCCTTTATCAACTTGTGCTCATGTTTAGCACCTGCAGTATTCATAGTCATCATTTGTGCTCATGTTTAGCACCTATACTCCATGTGAGAGAGTTTTCATGTTCTACTTGTATAACTATGTGGGGAATTTACACTATAGAACTTGGGTTGTATATTCCAATGATGAGCTTCCTCAAAAGTGCTCTAGGTCTTCATGAGCAACCAAGTTGGATGCACCCCCACTAGTTCCATTGGAGAGCTTTCATACACATATAGCTCTATGTGCATCCGTTGCATGGCAATCACTACTCCTTACATAGCTTCGATTATAAGACTTCCTCTTGTCTAATGATCACTTATAGCTTTGTGAGACTTTCTTCCTTTGGCCTTCCAAACCCCCATTAATGTTCTCTTTGCCATAACATCATGGTGCCAATACCAAATGCTTGCGCTCACCGGTTGAGTAGACTTCGAAACAGTTGATTCATGACGTTCATGTTTATGTTTACTTGGCTGAATCCTTCTATGTTATGAAAATTTGCTTGATGCTTGGATTGAAGGATAGAACTCTATGCTGGATACTTAAATCATCTTTAATGAACCTTGTACGGTTCATGTCTTTAAAGCAATATTCATGAAAACTTTTAGCTTGTTTGACTAACTTCTTTATTATCTTTTATATCAACTATATACATTTGCTTTGAATGATTTGATCTCAGCTCACATGCTTACATTATTATTGATCAAGATTGTGTGTAGCATGTCTCCTCAGAAATTATTTGTTGTTATCGTTTTACCTACTCGAGGACGAGTAGAACTAAGCTTGGGGATGCTTGATACGTCTCCAACGTATCCATAATTTCTGATGTTCCATGCTTATATTATACCAATTGCTACATGTTTTATATACACTTCATATCACTTTTATGCATTTTCTGGGACTAACCTATTAACAAGATGCCACAGTGCCAGTTCCCTGTTTTCTGCTGTTTTTGGTTTCAGAAAGTACTTCTGGAATATTCTCGGAATTGCACGAAACAAAAGGCCACGTCCCTATTTTTCCAGCACCGTCACGGAGCCGAAGGAGAGACGAAGGAGGGCGCCGAGGTGGCCAAACCACACCCGGCACGGGTGGGCCCCTGCCGCGCCACCAGGTGGTGTGGGCCCCTCGGGCCTCCACCGACGTTGCCCCTTCACCTATTTATTCCCTCAGACGCGAAAACCCTAAAAACGAAGTCATATTTCCAGAAGAGTTCCGCAGCGCCGCCGCCATCGACGACAAGTTTCGGGGGACAGAAGTCTCTGTTCCGGCACGCTGCCGGGACGGGGAATTGCCCCCGGAGTCATCTCCATCAACTCCACCGCCATCTTCATCGCCGCTGCTGACTCCCATGATGAGGAGGGAGTAGTTCTCCCCCGAGGCTGAGGGCTCTACCGGTAGCTATGTGGTTCATCTCTCTCTCCCATGGTGTGATCTTTATGTGATCATGTGTATTGCTAGTATCGCTGAATACATTAATAATGTTTATGCTACTCAAGTGATTTTGTCTAGTTTCTGGAGTCATTGTGACAACACGGTATCAAGGTGACAGTGTGGGTACTTGTGTGACTCTATGAATAATTTAGACATTTATCATGGCTTATTCTTGGGAATTGTGGTGTTTGTTTACTCAGACTTTGAGGTGTGCTCTTACAGCCCTACGCATAGTACTCTTGCTTCATCAAGAAGGAGAATAATCCCGAGCAGTATTTACTTGTGTTTAGTTGTGCTAATCTAGTTGAATATGTAGATGTTACTCTTTATCTATTATGCACTCTATAGGTTACTTTAATATGAACTCCGGTACTCTCCACGGTGTGACGGTGACAGTGTGCGCATCGTGTGTGATTCCTTTATGACGTTGTGGAGCTTGTTTACTCCGGCTTGAGGTGTGCTTTTGTAGCCCTACACAATGAATGGTGTTTGTTATCCAACAAGAGAGTGTTTAAAAGTAGCTTTTACTTATTCAGTTATGAGATCATTGTTGAGAGTGTCCACTAGTGAAAGTATGATCTCTAAGCCTTGTTTCTAAGCATTGAAACACCGTTTACAACAAGTTCTGCTACATGTTTGCTTGCTGCCATCTTTATTTCAGATTGCAGTTACTACTTATAATCATCCTATCACTTATATTTCACTATCTCTTCGCCGAACTAGTGCACCGATACATCTGACAAGTGTATTGGGTGTGTTGGGGACACAAGAGACTTCTTGTATCTTAATTGCAGGGTTGCTTGAGAGGAATATCTTTGACCTCTACCTCCCTGAGTTCGATAAACCTTGGGTGATTCACTTAAGGGAAACTTGCTGCTGTTCTACAAACCTCTGCTCTTGGAGGCCCAACACTGTCTACAAGAATAGAAGCACACGTAGACATCAATGATCAACTATTCCGAAGGGCACACCGAAAGAGCTCCTCAAGGTAAGAAGGTAAATTCTGTTGAAGAAACCTCCTCTTTGAGTGATAAGATTGATGCTATTATGTCTATGCTTGTGAATGGTAGATCTCATGTTGATCCTAATAATGTTCCTTTAGCTTCATTGGTTGCTCAAGAAGAGCATGTTGATGTAAACTTCATTAAAAACAACAACTTCAACAACAATGCTTATAGGAATAATTTTGGTAGCAACAATTATAAGCCTTATCCTTCAAATGGTTATGGCAATTCTTATGGTAATTCCTACAGCAACAATAGAAGTGTGTCCTCTGATCTTGAAGCTATGCTTAAAGAATTTATTAGCACACAAAAAGCTTTCAATAAAACTGTTGAGGAAAAGTTTGAAAAAATTGATGATCTTGTTCTAAAGTTGATAGTCTTGCTCATGATGTTGAAATTCTAAAACTGAAAGTTATGCCTAATGAAGTTAAAGATACTAAGTCATTTGCTACAGCAAATGCCATCCAAGTTCGAATTGATAATAATATTAGGATGTTGGCTGAATTGCATGCTAGGTGGGAAAAAGAGGAAGAACTTGAAAAAGAGAATAGTATAGTTAGAGTTTGTACTATCACCACCACTAGTAATGCTAATGTTTACATGCTAGTAACCTCCTACTATTGATGGTAATGTTATTGGTGTTGGTAATGTCTCTACTACTTCTGCTAAGCGTTTGAAATTGCCTAAAACTGCTGAAACTTTTTCTGATAAAAGTGCTGAAATTTTTCAAACTATTGGAGACAATGGTTCCACCACCATTGACAATAATGATTTTGATTTTGATGATTGTAACATCTCTGAAGTTATTATGTTCTTGCAAAAATTAGCTAGAAGTCCCAATGCTAGCACTATTAATTTGGCTTTTACAAAGCATATTACAAATGCTCTTTTGCAAGCTAGGGAGGAGAAGTTGAAACTTAAAGCTTCTATTCCTAGGAAATTAGAAGATGGTTGGGAACCCATCATTAAGGTAAAGGTGAATGATTTTATTGCAATGCCTTGTGTGATCTTGGTGCAAGTATTTCAGTTTTGCCCAAGAAGCTTTATGATATTCTTGATTTGCCACCTTTGGAACATTGTTATTTGGATGTTTTTCTCGCTGATAATGCTATGAAGAAACCTTTGGGGCGAGTTAATGATGTTTTTATTACAGTAAACAATAACCTTGTCCCCGTTGATTTTATTGTTATGGATATTGAATGCAATGCATCTTGTCCTATTGTTTTGGGAAGACCTTTTCTTCGAACTGTTGGTGCCATCATTGATATGAAAGAAGGTAATATAAGGTACCAATTTCCTCTCAAGAAAGGTATGGAACACTTCCCTAGGAAGAGAATGAAGTTACCTTTTGACTCTATTGTTAGAGCAAGTTATGATGTTGATGCTTCTTCTCTTGAACACTTGATTTTCACTTTCTGCGCCTAGCTGAAAGGCGTTAAAGAAAAGCGCTTATGGGAGACAACCCATCGTTTTTATTTGCTGTTATTTTTGTTTTCTTTGAGTCAAGGAGTTTTGTTACTTCTGTAGCAACTCCTTTGTATCTTTATTTTATCGCAATGTTGTGCCAAGTAAAGTTCTATATTGAAAGTTGATGCAAGATTTGGATTTCTGCGCAGTGACAGATTTTTAGCTGTCACGGATTTGAGCTTATCTCCCTGTAGAAAATTCAAAAATTCTGAAAAAATCACGCATATTCCTGAGATATGTACGCAACTTTCATTATTTTAGGCCAGATCCATCTGAGCAACTTAAGTGCCTCGAAAAAATTCGTCATTCCAGACTGTTCTGTTTTTGACAGATTCTGCCTTTTGTTTTGCATTCGCTCTTTTACTGTGTTTGTGTGGATTTCTTTGCTCCACAAAGCATTGGTGGCTGTAGCTAATGTCCAGAAGCTTTGGGATTGATTGTATCATTACAGAATATGAGAATTTTTGATTATGCACTAACCCTCTAATGAGAACTGTCTTGAGTTTGGTGTGAAGGAAGTTTTCAAGGATCAAGCGAGAAGGGTGATATTATGTGATCAAGAAGAGTGAAAAGCCTAAGCTTGGGGATGCCCCCGTGGTTCATCCCAACCATATTCAGAGAGACTCAAGCGTCTAAGCTTGGGGATGCCCAAGGCATCCCCTTCTTCATCAACAAACTTATCAGGTCATCTCTAGTGAAACTATATTTTAATTCTTTCACATCTTATGCGCTTTACTTGGAGCGTCTGTGTTTTTATTTTTGTTTTGTTTGAATAAATTCGGATCCTAGCAATCCTTGTGTGGGAGAGAGACACGCTCCGCTTTTTCATGTGAATACTCATGTTCTTCACTTATATTTGTTGAGTATTCTTAACTAGCTACTGCAGTGCTTTTAGCTCCTGTTTTTCATGCATCTCTTCGAGCTGTTAGCACTTGTTTATAAATACTCTCTTGCTGCATTATATTATCATTTGGAGAGTTTATGTTTAAATAAATTATTGGTGTTTGTTTGGAAGAAAGAAAATGCTACATGTAGTAGTTGGTATTGGAAAAGACATATGCATTCTTGTAGATCATTGTCTTGTTTTGATTTGATGCTTTGCAATTGTTTTGAGCTCTCAAGTAGATCATGTTTAAGCTCTTGCATCATGTAGTTAAAGCCTAGTAGTGGAGAACTACCGTAGAGCTTGTTGAGACTTGGGATGCATATTTGTTCTCTCTAAGGTCTAGATATTTTCTGGTAAAATGTTTGAGCAACAAGGAAGACAGTGTAGAGTCTTATAATACTTGCAATATGTTTTTATGTGATTCTTGCTGTACCGGTTTATACTTGTGTTTGCTTCAAACAACCTTGCTAGCCTAAACTCTGTACTGAGAGGGAATGCTTCTCGTGCATCCAAAACTTGAGCCAAAACCCATGCCATTTGTGTCCACCATACCTACCTACTATGTGGTATTTCCTGCCATTCCAAGTAAATATTTCATGTGCTACCTTTAAACTATTCAAAACTTTATTACTCCTTATTTGTGTCAATGTTTTATAGCTCATGAGGAAGTATGTGGTGTTTTATCTTTCAATCTTGTCATTTACTTCTGACAGACTTTCACCAATGGACTAGTGGCATATACATCCGCTTATCCAATAATTTGCAAAAAGAGCTGGCAACGGGGTGCCCAGCCCCAATTAATTACAACTTTCATTAATAATTCTCTTCACATGTTTTGCCCTGATTTATCAGTAAGCAACTTAATTTTGCAAATAGACACTCCTCCATGGTATGTGAATGTTGGAAGGCACCCGAGGATTCGGTTAGCCATGGCTTGTGTAAGCAAAAGGTTGGGAGGAGTGTCATCTATAAAGAAACTAAAATACATGTGTAAACAAAAGAGAAGAGGGATGATCTACCTTGCTGGTAGAGATAACGTCCTTCATGGGAGCCGCTCTTGAAAGTCTGGTTGACAAGGGGGTTAGAGTGCCCACTACCATTCGTTGACAACAACAAACACCTCTCAAATACTTATTTTGTGCTCTCTATATGCTTTCGAAAACTTAAAAAGCTCTAGCACATGATTTAATCCCTGCTTCCCTCTGCGAAGGGCCTATCTTTTACTTTATGTTGAGTCAGTTTACCTACTCCTTTCTATCTTAGAAGCAAACACTTGTGTCAACTTTGTGTGCATTGATTCTTACATTTACTTATTGCACTTGTTATATTGCTTTATGTTGACAACTATCCATGAGATATACATGTTACAAGTTGAAAGCAAATGCTGAAACTTAATCATCCTTTGTGTTGCTTCAATGCCTTTTACTTTGAATCTATTGCTTTATGAGTTACCTCTTATGCAAAACTTTTTGATGCTTGTCTTGAAAGTACTATTCATGAAAAGTTTTTGCTTATATGATTCATTGTTTACTCTTTATCTATTTGTTAGCAAACTATAGATCATTGCTTTGAGTCACTTCATTCATGACATGAGCCTTGCAATATATTGATCAAGATTGTGTGAAAGCATGTCTCCTCAGAAATTATTTGTTGTTATCGTTTTACCTACTCGAGGACGAGTAGAACTAAGCTTGGGGATGCTTGATACGTCTCCAACGTATCCATAATTTCTGCTGTTCCATGCTTATATTATACCATTTGCTACATGTTTTATATACACTTCGTATCACTTTTATGCATTTTCTGGGACTAACCTATTAACAAGATGCCACAGTGCCAGTTCCCTGTTTTCTGCTGTTTTTGGTTTCAGAAAGTTACTTCTGGAAATATTCTCGGAATTGCACGAAACAAAAGGCCAGTCCCTATTTTTCCAGCACGTACACGGAGTCCGAAGGAGAGACGAAGAGCCACGAGGTGGCCAAACCACCTGGCGGCGCGGCCCACGCCGCGCCAGCCTGTGGTTTGGGCCCCTCGGGGGTCCGCCGACATCGCCCCTTCGCCTATTTATTCCCCGAGACGTGAAAACCCTAAAACACCGAGCCTTTCATCCAGAACATATTCGCTGCCGCCGCCGTCGTCAACCCTAACTCGGGGGGTTCTGAAGCTCTTCCCGGCACCCTGCCGGAGAGGGGAATCATCACCGGAGGGCTCTACATCGCCATGCCCGCCTCCGGAGTGATGCGTGAGTAGTTCATCCTTGGACTATGGGTCCATAGCAGTAGCTAGATGGTTGTCTTCTCCACTTGTGCCATCATGTTTAGATCTTGTGAGCTGCCTATCATGATCAAGATCATCTTATTGTAATGCTACATGTTGTGTTTGCTGGGATCTGACTTATATTGATACCTATGTGGAGCTGAATATTATATTATCATGTCTATGTCATTTGTGATCTTGCATGCTCTCCGTTACTTGTTGAAGCCTTGGCCAAGTGAATACTTGTGACTCCAAGAGGGGGTATTTATGCATGATAGTTGGGTTCAACCTCTATTTAACCTGGGATAGTGACAGCAAGTTCTAAGGTTGTAGATGTGTTGTTGCCACTAGGGGTAAAACAGCAATGCTTTATTCAAGGATGAATGTATTGTTTACATTACGCACATTACTTAATGCAATTGTCTGTTGCTTGCAACTTAATACTGGAAGGGGTACGGATGTTAACCGGAAAGTGGACTATTTAGGCATAGATGCATGCTGGATAGCGGTCTATGTACTTTGTCGTAATGCCCAAATGAATCTCATAGTAGACACCACAACTCACACATGCATGTTATATGCACTTATCAATTGTCAATTGCCCAGCTGTAATTTGTTTACCCAGCATGTTAGTTATCTTATTGGAGAGACACCACTAGTGAACTGTGGACCCCGGTCCATTCTTTTACATCTGAAATACAATCTACTGCAATCATTGTTCTCTACTGTTTTATGCAAACAAACATCATCTTCCATTCGATACGTTTAACCCTTTGTTTTCAGCAAGCCGGTGAGATTGACAACCTCACTGTTAAGTTGGGGCAAAGTAATTTGATTGTGTTGTGCAGGTTCCACGTTGGCACCGGAATCCCTGGTGTTGCGCCGCACTACACTCCTTCACCAACACCTTCGAAGCAACCTCGTTTTCCTACTGGTTCGATAAACCTTGGTTTCATACTGAGGGAAAACTTGCTGCTGCACTCATCATACCTTCCTCTTGGGGTTCCCAACTGACGTGTGACGTACACGCATCAAGCATTGTTTCTGGTGCTGTTGCCGGGGAGATATTCCCTCGTCAACTTAGCGCTAGCAGTCTCCTCCCCAATCCGCTGCGCGTCTCCGCCTCCCCCAATCCAATCGCGCCGCCACCGTGCTTCTCTTCGCCCCTCCCGGCCTCTCTCTCCCGTTCCCCGAGCTGGTGTTGCTGCGCGGCGGCCTGGAGGACCACGCGGGGAAGCAACGGAACAAGGCAGGAATCGGCCGTCGGATCTCCGTCGCGCTCGCCCGCCCCTTCCTCTCCCCAAGCTCGCTCCACTCCACCACGGTACTGCGCGAGACTGGAGACCAGGGGGAGCACACGGGAAAGAGGTAGATGGAATGCGGGGAATCGGCCTCCATCGCCTCTTCCATCTCCGGTACGTCTTCATCTAGCTCATCTGCTGGCCGAGCTCCGTCTCCTCCACCTGCCGTGCAGCCGTCGGGAAAAGTGATCGGAGGCCGCCGGCAGCAGCGCAACCCCGGCGCTCGCACCGCCGCAGAGCGACGTCCCATCACCTTGAGGAGCAGCATGGCTCGATCTGAAAATCGTTTTCAGATCAACATCGTCGGGGGTCGTCTCTTCTCATCCACATCGACGAGCTCGAGGTGGAGAGGTGCAGCGGCTCACACCATACCAATCCCCTCGCATCCTCCCGCCGCCACTATCCTTCTCCTAAAAGAAGTGAGTACAACTCACTTGGTTAGGGAAGTGGATGTACAACCCAGCCACCCAGGTTTCAAATCCTCACGGACGCAGATTTGGGTTCTTATTATTTCAAAACAAAAACGCTGTAGGGGCTTCCCCTACCGCATTCCTTTCAAAAAAAAAAAACTATCCTTCTCTCCCCCCACCACGACACCGCCCCGTCGTCCTTGCCCCTCGGCCTTGCGTGCTGCTCAGCGGCAGCCCAACCATGGTATTCCACCTCGCCGAGAAGTGGGAGGAGGAGGACGCATACACGAAGATGGAGCGGCGGGGTAGAAGAGAGGGCGAGGGAGAAAGAAGAGAACAACCAGGGCATGACGGTGAGCCTTTGCTTCTACGCTTGCCGATTTGTTCATTTGGATTTCCTGTTTTTTCATTTTAGATCTGTCTGACAGGTAGATCTTACAGCTTAGCGTTGCTCTTCCTGCAGATATTCTATCCATTGGTTGGTAGCTGAAAGTTGCCGTCTGTTTTCTCGATTCAGTTTAGTTCATCGGGAGATAGATTAGCCGCTGGGTATTCCCTCTCCTAAATGGCGTTAGTGACAAGATTCACAACATCTATGCAATTCTTTATCTCCAGGCAAGCAAGCTTACTCGTGTCGGAGCTGACAATGCAAAGAACGATGGAGTCATCTCCAGCAGTGTGAAGCTCACTCCCTTGCGGTCAGCGACGATAAGGAGCTTCTTTGCATGATTGGTTATTTCTGCGGTCTGGTGAGGTTTCTCTCCAAGCATCCGTCCTTTTTGAGCTTTTGTGTGTGCAAATTAAGTAGATCTTGTGGCTTTTCCCTGCTGTGTTTCAGGTGCTGGCTGTGTTATATGTGGAGAAAGAATTTCAGATGGTACTAGCAATATTGCCGAGAAACCACTATTGATTAGAAAATTAATGTGCATTCAGGAACTTTATTGTGTTGGAAACTGAGCATATGCAATGGCGATTCAGTGCTACTGTTGACAAAACATAGTTTCTTATTACCCTGTTTATCATTACAGAGTGCCTACAAGCAAGCTATATAATCTAGCAAAAGTACTCCTATACAAGCAGCAAGTGCTGTCAGTCTCCAAATTCATCGCTATTCCCTTTAATCAATGCAAATGAGGTGTGAACAGGACAACATGTGACTCTAAAGTTTTGTCCATTTGTATTTTATGCTGTACACATCTACCAAATAACTCAATTCAGTTTTTGTCTACTGTTGCAGGTGAAGTGTAAAAGAGCTCTTTGCCATTCTGCTCTACATGAGGATCGCGAAGCACTAAGAGGTTTATGTTTTTCTTTCTCTGTGTTATTCTAGAACCTTATGTTTTATTCCCTGTATTATTTTATGTTTCTTGCAATATTGTTGAATTTCTGTCTGTCATGAACAGAACACAAGTATCCGCTTTTAATTTGTCCATATTTTATCTAAATGGTAGGATGGCATGTCTTCTGGGATTATACAGTACCACAACCCTATTATTTGTTCTTTTAAACAATGTAGTATGTGGTGTTTTTAATTTAGGATTGACAGTTTGAAAGGCTATTATCCCGTTTTGCAATATGTCAGCATACTTTGGTTAGTTAACTGCCAAATTTGGTTCATGTGGATCTTCTCAACATCGGACATACCCTGTTGCTGCACGAATTTTCAACTCTTCATTTGTTCTTCTCTAATATACTACTTTGTAATATTGCGGGACCATGCTCATAGAACGTTATTGTTCCATCTCTACATACACTTCGACATCTATTATAATAGGAAAATGTTTAGGTATAACTGCACCTCACCATTGTAAGAATTTGAAGTGTCTACTATTTCTCATGATTTGCACCTGTAGTTATATATCCAATTGTACTTTTTTACACGAAGAACTGGTTTAAATCATGCTCTTGAAATTATCTCCCGACATGTTGTAGATATTCCTCTTCATGAGATTATATCATGATAATTAGATGTTCCTCTTCATGAGTTTCTTTCATGATAATTAGATGTTCCTCTTCATGACACCGCAACCTCTCCAGACATGTTTAATTTCAAGAGCATGATAATTGTACTTAAGTTTGGTGTCTTTTTGAAGACTTTCATGGTTTTACTTAACAACTGGTTTATATACCAAAATAATTACAGTTGATCAACAAAATAGTGCAGCTTCCGTCTAATTGTATTATATAATTGATTTTTATCTCGAGTCATCCATTCAGCACAAGGTACTACAGTTGTCCTTTCCCTGTTATACTTTTTAATTATTGCCATTACCTTCGGTTTATCTGCTAACATTGTCTATTCAGAGTTCTTTCTTGCTTCTAAAATTAGACTTGCATAGATACTACTTTGTTAGTCTTTCGTGCTACAACAGAATTAATAGTTAAATGCTCTATATAGCTATTAGCATTGTCTTATAGAGCCCGGTTCAACTCTTTTCTATTTGCATCTATTTCCCCGAGTAATTCATAACTTTCATTCGAAGGTGTCACGCGTCCCATCATGTGAAACAAAACTTTATTTGCACACCTAATACTACTTATTTGTGCTGAGGCAGACAAGGTCATACGAACATTCTCCTTGCTGTAGATCATACATCGCTCTTTCCAACGAGTATATGAGTGCTGCAGAAATGAAGATATAACGTAGACCAGGTGAGGGACAGTTAATCCTTGGATGAAGTTTTATCTGTGGTAGCTGCGTATAATTTTTTGAAAATGAAATAGGTATACATATCCCTATCTAGACATGTACATCAGTCATTAAATTTCTAGCATCACATGCAAACTTCAGAAGTTAGTACTTATTTGCACAGATCCTTAAATAAACATGTATGATACATCTGAATACTCAAGGCACATTCTTATTGCACATGTGAGCTCACTTAGGAAGGTCAGTAGAATGGTGGATCCTTTAGCTTTAGCTTTGCAAATACCATGATTGTAATTTGTTTGATTTGTGCAATATAGGATTAAATAATAAATGGATGAAACCATTGGTCCGAGCCCCAGGTGATAATACTCTTTTTATTTCTCACTTGCGTCAATTGGATTGTTACTTGATTGATTGATTTCGGTTAGCATGTGTGTGGAGATACCAGTTATTATGCACTTCCTGGTATTGCTAAAATTTGTTCATTGCATTCTCCAGTCTGCAACTACAGCTTGCACAATCATGGCAGCTGCGAGGAGGATCATGTGGGAAGTAGAACGTCAGTCTTTGAGTCTCCTGTCATCCTTGGGGTCTAGAAGATATCACCGTAAGCCGTTTTTGCACCACAGGTATACCAAATACTTCTGTTGTTCTCCCTGTCCTCTCGCTGTCGGTATTTCACTAGGCTGGCATACTACAGGAGCAGTACTCATGTCAGCAGCTTCAACATATGATTGTATGAACATTCTCTTCTGCTAATAGTTTTTTGTTAATTGTTTGCGTCAGACAATGATGGATTGCTATATCAGTTGCCATACTATATTCTTTCGATCTGATCTCTATGTGCATGACATTTGTAGCAGGTTGGGGATGCAGCTAGGTTAGTTTGTTATGCGGCACATATAATAGCCATACTGCCTAATGAGTATGGAATTATCAATATTCGTTTCTATTATTTTTCAATATACTATCATATACTGGAGTTTTTCCTCATTTTTCTTTCCTGCAATGGAGATCATAGTTTAGCATTTTTCACTTCTTCAGTGGCCTGATACATGAATTCTGTGTTGGTAAAAAGGGTTTTGTATTCTTTGAGTCCAGATATATGTTTTGGCAGGCAGTAGGCATGAACAGATGGAAGTTCCATATCCACATGTTGATTTAATCTGTGTGCCTCCATTTTGTTCTTGCCAGTGCGTTGATCTTCTATGAAAAAATATGCCCCTAATTTGTACAATTCATACTAGATTTATTTAACTCTCCACCTGGTGTGTTACCCCCTTTTGTTACACACCCTTTCTTTAAGTATGGTTCTGCTGGCAGGAAAACCTTACATGCATGTCACTTTTATACTCAAGCGTTGTCCATGGTTCAAGTAAATGCTTTGTATGCAGCCATTCATTTCTCAACTGCTGCCCATGGCAATAAGCTTCTCTCAAACTTGATGGAAAGTCCAGGCCAAAACAACACAGCGCTCCACCCGGACGTATGCTGTTAATACTCTTTATTATAGTAAAAAACATTCTCTAGAGGTGTTAGCGTGGGACTAAATTTAAAGCAATTGGATCCCGTCAAAACAAACCTTCACCTGTAGCATATTTGGTGGTGTTATTGTGTGAAAACTTTGACTAGAGGAACCAACTGGAAACTTCACTGAAATTGTGCTTCCTATGCCTTATGTCCAAGTTTTTTCCCTCCCAATGGCTGGCCCATAAGGAATGTAGTTTCTAACAGAATTTATGTTTTGTACATTTTCTTTACTTGGAGAAGCTCTTTACTTTTAGTGCTATATAGTTTGCTCTCTTAATGTCCCATGTCCATCACTTTGTGCTGTAAGCCTTGCGAACTGATTACAGTTCACATAGGGCAGTACCTGTCGATTTTAAATGCGAAGGGCAGGTGGTGCGCCAGCAAGCCCAAATCCATTTGAAGGGCTCTGTTACAAGATTCGACTCCTCAGGTTGGATCAGGAGAGGTAAATACTTGCAAGATAGGTTCATTTGCTCATCTTTGTCTTTACTCTTTAATCAACCTGCTTATTTCTTAGAATTTCTTAACCGTCACATTAATAGCTTGCTTCAGGTATGATTGACAATCTAAAGGAACGACCGGCATCATGTGCCACGGCTTCAACTGAGGTAATTACTCGCCTTCTAGGTACTGCTCATGAATATTTTTGCTAGGTCTGCTTATTCCATATGGTTCCCCTATCTGTCATATCACAGCTTGGTTCACTTGTGATTAGTGATCCAAAGGAACCACTGCCATCATCTACCACGGGTTCTCCCCTGAAACTAGCTCGCATTAATAACTCATTCCAGTGTATCTGTAAGCCCCTTGCTGAACCAGGTTCTTTGAAAAATGTTTCTAAGCGCAAATCTTGATAGACAGAGAAAGAAAAAACCTAAACCAGAACCAGGTTCATTTTGCCATCTTTTGTTGATATAAGATGCAAATGAATGTCATTTCTATGTTGTTTGCGTATCCTGGACTCTGGTGATGTTGTTGGTTCCATCAGTGATTGCCCTGTAAATAGGAACCAAGTGTCCGTTGCAATGATACACCTAAGGTTCTTATGTTGATTGATGTTGCTTCTACTATTTTGACATGCTTGCCATATGTAGCTTTCTTTTTTATATCAGTTGTCATTTTTCAGAAAAGGAATTTTACTTTGCTCTTTCAGATATACTGGAGAAAAATACATCGCATTGGACTGGAATTTTCTTGCGTTCCTCCTGTTCGTGGGACATAGCACCCCTTAGCATAGATTGAGTTTAGCTGATTAGTATTATTTTCAACTCTTTATATTGTAAGACATGTCAATACTGATGATGTTTCATATAGCTGTTTACCCATATCTATTAGCTCAACAATGCAAAAGACATGTAATAGTTTGTGATGTTGTAATAAAATACCTATCTATCATGAAGACTCATGGTTCTATACTTTATGTTTGTAAGAGCATTCTGCTTTGCTCTAAAATTACACTGTAATATTATTGTAGTATTTGTTTGATTGGCACGTCACATTAAAGGTGCTTACCATAACATTTTACAAACTGATTACCACTGTCAAAGGCGGGTGGCGCGCGGCAAGCCGCGCCAGGCGATCTAGTTTTCTCTGAAGATGGTCAGTAGTAGCTGGAACACGAGTGGCCTACGTGTATCTGTTTCTTCTCATTCGGTTAGACAGTAGAACTCACTGAAACGAAATGGGGAGATAGATTAACAAAACCATACTCGCAATGAGATCTGCATTAAAAAACCATAACTAACTGTTGCAACAGCTTAACACTGACATGGTTAACTGCATGTTCAGGCCTCCTTCGGTAACTCGTGAGTGGTTACAGTAACTCAACGTTCATCCATTCGTGGCAAATTAACAATATAGCAGTTACACGGATCAGACAGGCAAGCCTACAGAACAAGAAGCTGGTTTCTAGAGCGTGAGGCCGCCGACTTAACGGTAACTAGCAGGAAAAGACGCGCGTTGTTGCATCCGCTCTATGTACACCAACGATAAAGAAACAAATATTTTTTTAACGAAACATATAAAAAACAGTAGCAGTAATAGAGAAAATAGTATCATTGGCACACTCTCTTGCAACACGGCTACTTAGGCATCCTCACATGCATTAACATAGAGAAGTAGAGAAGCGAAAACGGTTATGTTAGTTGTAACAAGGTTAGGACTACATCACTCAACTGAGAGAACATGACCCACATAAAAAAGGTTAAACTCTAAAGATATTCAGTTAAATGTCATGAAAGTTAAATTGTGTACATGGTGCTATGAATATTTCAAAAAAAGATTGAACAAAGTTCCAACAATCTACACACAATGTACGATGTGATGAATATTGCAGACTCAGACAGAAAGATTAGCCATCGAGATAATTCAGTCAAGGTCATTGATTTCATTATGATGAAATCAAGTAGATATTTCTGACATAAATTATCCAAAAATCAGTAATAGTTGGCGTAATTATATCTTGATATATTTAGATCAAACATACCAGGGATAAAACATCAGGCGGCATCCAACAACGAGGCGTCTAACTCATCCTTTCGCACCCATTCACCACCGACTTGTCGCTCACGGACTCAACCGGAGCTCCCACCACCACCGAGCCGAGCACCACTAACATCAACGGCGATGACCGATGCAAGTGGCGAAATGAATGTTCACGTGCAATTAATGCGAGGTATGTAGGAAGTGTTTTAGCGCAATGGTGTTGGGTGCCCCCCAGAATATGCACCGGCCGACCGGGAGCGCACATGGCGTGCAAGTTGGGAATGTACTTGAGGCGCGACATCTGGGATAGAGGTGCCATGTCGTCCTAAGGGTTTGACGGAGCCAGATGTGTGTGCAGAAAGATGAGCAAAATTTATGGCGAAATGGCTATTTTTTGGTAGAATACGGCTCGAGACAAGCAGAGGGGGAGAAATGGTGTCGCGTGGCACAGGCTGCGAGACACTACGGGTAATGGTGGGCGCTGGCGGTAGAGAAACGATAAGGGTGACAGATGTTGGAAAGTGTTAGTAGCTCCGAACTCACTGTAACTCCTTTTAAAAAAATCAAAATGATATGTCTAGGTTCCAACTTTTTGAAAATAAAACATACAACTATGATCGTATTGTAGATACTTTAAAGTTTTGTAAAAAATATTTTGTATTTTGGACTACACAATAAAAGCGAAATTTTGAGGGGGGTGGAGCTATTTTCTTTTTCACGGCCACAATTTTATTTTTTGTGTAGGTGGAAATACTATTTTTCACTATAAATTTGGAAGATACGTACAAAACATTTGTATATCTCCAACTGAATATTTCTAAACTCAAAATATTCGAGATATGTGAACAATAAAATGAAAGATACATGAGTGGGGTTCACTGTGATGTGTGTCGCTGTCCCATTGGAGCACATGTCGAGCAAGAAGAGGGCACAAAATTTAGGAGAGAAATATCTGAGTGGCGTCCATCGTGGTGTGGTGTCGCTATCCTATTGGAGAACATGTGGAGCAAGGAGAAGTCAATAATTTTAGGGAGCTTAGTATTCTTCTCAAACTCAAAATATTCGAGATATGTGAACAATAAAGTGAGAGATATATGAGTAGGTTTCACCGTGATGTGGTGTCGCTGTCTCATTGGAGGATATGTGGAGCTAAAAGAGGGCACAAAATTTAGGAGAGAGATATCTGAGTGGGGTCCATCGTGGTGTGGTGTTGCTATCCTATTGGAGAACATGTGAAGCAAGGAGAAAGCAAGAATTCTAGGGAGCTTAGTATTCTTAAGGATATATCATAGGCAATGTCGAATATTGTATCGTTTGTTAGGTTAGCAGTGGCCGTGCAACAGTGGGTAGTATTTTTAAGTGCGCTTTTCATAGGATAGTGGTTTTTCTCCCGAACTACAACTATAGTGATCTCTCTATTTAAAATAATAATATTTAAAAGTTTAAAAAAGATCTGGAAAAAAACATGCATGTTCTCAATGATGTGTACTAGAAGCTGCAAAATCTCAACGCAAAAATCTTTACATTTTCGCATTAGGCATGACGTCAGCCACAAACATGCATTTCTTCCCCACAATAGCATCCAGTTTTGGGTGGAACTTAATCTGTTTGGCCGATGATGCTACTCACAAGTAGCATTCTATCTCTTGCCGCCTGAATTGTTCCTACTTCTTGCCACCACAAGAGTAGTTAGCGTCGTGCAGCTTACCCCCTTCAACTTGGGTCGTCACCATCCTCGCCACCGCCATCTGAGTCCACACCGGCGCCAGAGTTTGTTAAGTTTTGATGGCTGTGCTCCATAACCAACCAGGACAGGAGGCCTTCACCGGCCGAGGTTCGTCCACACTCAGGATCGACACCACCCACTATGTGTTCGGCCATTTTGTGTCCGTCTGAGTCGGTCTGCTGAAGTTGTCGTAAGTGCATAATTTAGCAAAATAAAGGAGGCCATTAATTTGTGCAGCCACATGCCACGCCGTCACAAGTCACACGGATAATTGCACAAAATCGCCGAGCGCACGCCCTATATGTGCACACTTGTGCATTGCCACGTACCACATATATTTCTAGTACTCCCTCCGTTCCAAAATAAGTGTCTCAAGTTTTCCAAAAAGTGGATGTATCTATACGTGAAACATGTCTAGATACATCCACTTTTGGACAAACTTGAGACACTTATTTTTGGACGGAGGGAGTATTTTGGAATTCAACAGGAGTTATAAGTTGCTCTCACTCTCGTCGCCTTAGCAGAATGCAACTAAAGATTGTGCACTAGATTTTTTTTGTTTTGTGAATTTTAAAGTGGGCCTCATGCACATTCATTCACATGGATCAACCCATTATGGGCTAACTTCCCAACAGCCCGAACTTTGTATTCCATCGGAGGTCCAGGTTGTTTAGAGTCAAATCGCTTGCTTACAAGGAAACCTCACTTCGCAAGTGGTCGACCTCCGATTTGACGAGCGGCGGTGCAGCCAAGCCTTGTCTTACTCTAGTGTGAATTAGGAGGTGTCCGTCGACGCTTATGCTGTCAGATGCAGGAGGTGTGAAAGGAACCCGTGGTTGCTACCAACCCAGTGAGCCAATGAATCTGCTGCTGCAGATGCAGTTTTAGGGTATATTTTTGGCGGCGTTGTCGCGTGGAAGGGCGAAGCATCTCAGCGGCCAATCGACCTTGGTTCCTTGCCAAGAATCGCAACAAACAGTAGTAGCAGTACTCCTTGAAAGTTGGGGTCTTGGATGACTATTATAGCGTTCCGTGATTGTGATCTTTTCCTAATTCGTACGGAAGGAGACAATCAATCAGTAGCGGCTATGCATCATCATCCCCACCCCACCGCACTGATGGCCTGGAAATTTCACAAACTCACTACTACACAGCAGCGCGTGGTCTCGCTTGCCCAGCAGGAGGACGCCGTCAGAGACGGCCGGGCGACATCGTCGTAAACTTGGCTCGCTTCGGCGCTCACGGTGCACGGAGCGGAACGGCGGCTCCTTTTCGTCGTCGCCGGCGTCACTCTCTTGACCGGCT
Source organism: Poa pratensis (assembly GCA_947311845.1). Taxonomy (NCBI): domain Eukaryota; kingdom Viridiplantae; phylum Streptophyta; class Magnoliopsida; order Poales; family Poaceae; genus Poa; species Poa pratensis. The sequence continues at coordinate 42,932,353 of CAMZMU010000089.1, read as the reverse complement.
CTGTCACCCTCGCGACTGAGTCGGCCACTGCGCGCCATTACGCCCTATTCGTACTATACATACTCGCAGATACGGCTATACAGAAAAGTAGGGTCGCAATTCCACAAATATACCTCCGTGTATATATAGGAACGCCCATTTGTGCGGATAGAGATCCAGTGACTTCAATACATGAAGTCACGCTGCGACTTTACCCCTTCTATCTCCGTCCGATTTCAATCCAACGGCTCAGATTTCAGCAAAAAATTCAAACTTTTTAGAAAAAATTTAAAAAATTCCAGTAGGTAATATACGTTTCGTTATATATTCTGAGAAAGTTTCGTCGCATTTGGACAACTGGTTTATGCGTTAATAGTTTTTTAAGTTTAAAACGTGAACATTGATTTAATAATAAACCGTTTATCCAAATGAATCCAAACTTTCTCAGAATATACAATGATATATTTACTACCTGCTGGAATGTTTTCGAATTTTTCTAAAAAGTTTGAATTTTGTGCTCAAATCTGAGCCATTGGATTGAAATCGGACGGAGATGGAGAGGATAAGGCTATGTTTGGTAGCAAAGTATCGAAAAAACAAAGTATTAGGAAACTACAGTATTTTAGCCCGTGGGCACAGAATACCACAGTTTTGACATACTAGAGTATCCTGAAGTATTGATAATACTGTGATCTGTTTGGCTAGCTAGTGTTGTATTTAGAAACGTAAACTAGCTTCTAGGCGTTGAATATTCTGTTGCAAACTCCCACGCGGAACTGCCACGAGACATACGCGCCGAGCTCGCCCTGGACCTGATGATGGGCAACACGGCGGAGTGGTCACCACGCGACGAGTTGGACTTCCCCCTAGCTACTTCGCCCCCTCCTGAAGGCCGCCGCTGTTGGGAATAATCTAAACTTGAGTTGTAAAGTTTGGGTTAGTTTCCAAAAGCGTGTGCATGCGTGTCTGGTTGGAGTGAGTTAATTGCAAAAAACTACCACATTTGGAGTTAGGGCTACAAAAAACTACCAGTTTACGATTTTTTTGCAAAAACCACAGTTTTTGGGGTAATTGGTCGCAAATAGCACTGATTGCTCAGTTGCCACGCTCTAAGTGGAATTATGACAAGCGGGGCCCACTGTCAGGCTTAGGTGGCATGCTGAAACGGTGAAGGGGGACACGGCCGTGAGCTGAGGCGCGGGCGGCGCGAGCACAGCCGAGCAGGGACGCGGGGGCGGCGCCCCCGGCCGGAGCTCGGCCACGAGCTCGGCGAGCAGGGTCACGGCGGCGGCGCCCGGCCGGAGCTCGGCCACGAGCACGCGCACGGGTGAGCACGGGCGCGCATGGACGTGGGGAGGCGCCCGAGCACTGCCAGAGCTCGGCGAGCAGGGACGTCGGGCGGTGCCCAGCCGGAGCTCGGCGAGCAGGGGTGGCGCCCGTCCGGAGCTCGGCGCACAGGGTCGCGGCGGCGGCGCCCGGCCGCGAGCACGAGCACGGGCGTGCAGGGACGTGGGGGCGGCGCCCGGCTGGGGAGCACGGCCAGGGACGGCGCGGCCACAGCCAGGCGTGCGTGCTGGGGAGAGCGAGGCCACGGCCGGGCACGGCTAGGGTCGGGGGACGGGCGGGCGCGGCCACGGCCAGGCGCGGGCAGGGACGGCGAGGCGGCGGCGCGGCCATGGACAGGCGGCGGCCTCGGACGGGAGCGGCTGCTACTTTACAAAATCGTCCCCGGATGTTTAGAACTTCTCATACACAGGTCCTTTTTAGCTGCCACGTGGACCTGATAGATGGGCCCGCCTGTCATATTCCTACTTAGAGGGTGTCAACTGGCCCATCAGTGCTATTTGCGACGGATTACCCCAAAAACTGTGGTTTTTGCAAAAAAATCGTAAACTGGTAGTTTTTTGTAACCCTGGCCCCAAATGTGATAGTTTTTTGCAATTAACTCGGTTGGAGTAGTACTAGTAGTTTACTAGTACCTGGGTTAGTTATTTGGAATAGTTGGTACGTGAGTTAGGAAGTACAAGTTCTAGTTGGAGTTGAACTAGTATTACGTGTGAGTTTTGGTAAGTGTTTAGGTCGGTGGTCTGGGTGGCTATGCGTGTATATAAGCATAGCATCGGGTGTAAGATTTGTACCGAGAAAAATTGAGAGAAATAAAGAAAAATAAAGGGCACGATACGAGCCCTTGGCGATAAGATTTTGAGTGCGTCGTGTTTGTGATATTTTGATGTGATTCGATCTTCTGGACGAAACCCAACAGCCGCTAGAGAGCGTGAACATGGCGCAGCAGAACTTCCTTGCCGACATGTCCAAGATCGCTGAAAGGTGTTACAACAGTGCACGTTCGCCACGGCATCGCCGGCGACCTCATATTCTACTTCCAGGCGGAGGAGGGCGAGGGAAAGTTGAGCTTGGCCCTGAGCGGTTGATGCCGAGCGTGGCATCGTCGTAGCTGAGCGTGGCGGCCTCGCGGCGGGAAGGTGCTGAGCCGGACGCGGACGCCTTTGACGGGTCGCATGCCCCTGTACTGCGCCGGCTTCCTGCGTCGCCCAGGCGCGGCCGCCTGCTGCTTGTAGGAGGACCTCGTCGTCCTGGCTGTGTTGGTTAGCGGGACAGCTCTGTGTTGCTCTTGACTAGCTAGTATGCTTCGTGTGTGTGGCTGGGATGTCCGGTCTTGGTTTGTCCATGGCGTCGGCGAGGAGATGTCAAGCAAAGACAGCACGGCTTGCAGCGGCTTGGAATAGATCAAAGGCGCCGCGATCGTTTTCTCGTTTCTCAGTTTCCAAAAGAGTGGTCGGGGGTTCTTTTTTTAAAACTGAGAAAATACTGTTGTTTTGTAATACTGAAGTATCAAAACTGTTGTTTTCGTTTGTAGCCAAACAGCTCGCAGTATCTAATACTGCAGTAATTCTGAAAACTGTAGTATTCCTAGAATACTTTGGAAAAACTGAGCTACCAAACGGGCCCTAAAGTCGCAGGGTGATTTCATGTATCTAATACTGCAGTAATTCTGAAAACTGTAGTATTCCTAGAATACTTTGGAAAAACTGAGCTACCAAATGGGCCCTAAAGTCGCAGGGTGATTTCATGTAGTGAAGTCACAGGATCTGCGGATAGAGATCCACCTCGCTTTTGCTTTCTCTCCTATCCGATTTCCAAGAACCAAAAAGCTACCGCTGCTCTGCTCCCCCCGCGAAAGAAGCTAGCTGCTGCTGGAGCCGTTAGGAATAGGATCGATCGATGGGCACTCAGGCGACTGGCACGGCGACGGTGACGGCGGAGGGGGACCGGACGCGGGCGTTCGACCTCCCGGAGGCGTGCGTGGCGCACGTGATCGCGCTCACCTCCCCGCGGGACGCGTGCCGCTGCGCCGCCGTGTCGCCGTGCTTCCGCGACGCCGCCGAGTCCGACACCGTCTGGGCGCGCTTCCTCCCGCCGGACTACCTCCAGCTGCACCAGGCGTCGCTCCTCTCGCGCAGTGGCACCAAGGCGACGCCGGTGCCGTCGTCGCCGCCGTCGACGAAGAAGAAGGCCTACCTCGGACTCACCGACGTGGCCGTGCTGGTGGACGGCGGCGGCATGGCTGTGTGGCTGGCCAAGGGGAGCGGTGCCAAGTGCGTGGCGCTGTCGGCGAGGAGGCTCAGCCTGCCGTGGGAGGACGGCGAGTTCGGCTGGAGCTGGATGCCACACCCTCTCTCCAGGTACCATCCAACGCATTCATTTCTGTCGTCAGTTCTTCTCTTCCCTCCTCCAAATCAAACCAAACGGCAACCTCCATTGCCATCTTTAGCTAATTATTAATCAATTAAAACGATCATCACATCGATCTCCGTGGATCCACATGATGAATATGAAGGAGCTGCAACTCGCAGCCCCGCTTCTTCTTCTACCTCTCAACCCTCTTATTTATCTCATGAACACACACAAGAACACACGCACACAGGACCTGGACACACTCACGCCAAGGAGGAAGAAACACAGCAGCTTTGCCACACGGGAACACTTCCTTGGCAACCACACAGGCTACATCTTTCCTCTGCCCGCAGGCCTTGTTTTCTCATTCATTTTCTCAGCTTAAATAGCCGATAGTACAAGATAACAACTCACACCACTAACCACTACGGACATGCACACCCCCACTGACTAACCATGACCACTTCTTCCTAGAATATCTCCAGGAACCACACGAATAGGCTAAAACTTGACCAGCCACGCACAACTAGCCTGACCTATATCTATGCATGCATCGGACTACTAGATAGACATGCAACTAACTAACTAAACACGCTCAACTTGCATGTGTACAGATCACATCTCGTGCACACATTGCCGCAGTCTCACGTCTATGAAACTCAACTACGAAATAAACATGATCTAACTACTAGCTAACAAGATTGGTTCCAACAATCACCTCCCCAATCTTGTTATTGCTTATTCCTCTCTTGAAGCCCATGGCCGTCGATGTCGTCGGTGCAACACGCAGACGGCATCCATTGCCATCTTGTCACGCTGATTGTCGTCGCCGCCGCTGGCCTCCCACGAGAGGCGCACCTCCTACGCCTTCACCACGAGCATGCCGCCATGACATGCTCGCTGCCGCATGTTCGCCACCGGTGCCGCAACTCGCCGGTGACTCACCTCCATGTTGCCGTCGATGACGCACCTTGTCGACGGCTCAGACATGGACGAAGAACTCCTCACCACAATGGCCTCCGCGCCATGGCCATCACCTCCTTGCCGCCGGTGCCACGACTTACCGGGCAGCACACCTTGCTCTGATACCAAGTGAAGGAGCTGCAACTCGCAGCCCCGCTTCTTCTTCTACCTCTCAACCCTCTTATTTATCTCATGAACACACACAAGAACACACGCACACAGGACCTGGACACACACACGCCAAGGAGGAAGAAACACAGCAGCTTTGCCACACGGGAACACTTCCTTGGCAACCACACAGGCTACATCTTTCCTCTGCCCGCAGGCCTTGTTTTCTCATTCATTTTCTCAGCTTAAATAGCCGATAGTACAAGATAACAACTCACACCACTAACCACTACGGACATGCACACCCCCACTAACTAACCATGACCACTTCTTCCTAGAATATCTCCAGGAACCACACGAATAGGCTAAAACTTGACCAGCCACGCACAACTAGCCTGACCTATATCTATGCATGCATCGGACTACTAGATAGACATGCAACTAACTAACTAAACACGCTCAACTTGCATGTGTACAGATCACATCTCGTGCACACATTGCCGCAGTCTCACGTCTATGAAACTCAACTACAAAATAAACATGATCTAACTACTAGCTAACAAGATTGGTTCCAACAGAATACGCAAATGGGGATGGTTGGTGTTGCTATGCTAACTGCTTCCATTACCGGGAGACCTTTGCTTCGTGACGGAAGCAAGTCAGGAAATTAAGCTGTGATGAAACTGCAGCCAAACAAAAGATGATGCACACCCTCTTCTAGAACACACCAAATAGTCTACCTAGCAGGAATCTTATCTTCTGCCACTTCCGTTTCCTTGCAGCCAAGAGCAGCTTAGTCTAACAGCGAGACTTGTCATACGTACAACTCAATCTTCTTCCATTCCATGTATGAACTTCTGTCTACAAGCATTTTCCGAACGAGGGCGTAGAAACCCAGCAGAAATCAGCAAGTCCATGCAGGCGCGCGTGGCTACGAGCAAGTCAACTCCATCGCACCGGAAAGTTTCTGGTTTTTAGATTTTGGCATATAAATCACAAAAGCAACTATATAGGTGATTTTGCCTTTTTTACGTGACATTGTTACATGATGATATAAGCCAAAATCACAAGCACCTCTTTAGATGCTTTTGTGACTTATAAACCATCCCAACCAAATAGGGGCTAAATGTTTGAAATAAGCCATTTGATATGGTATTTTTTAAGTCTGAAAGGATCTAAAAGTTTTAGAGTACGTCAACTGATATGGTCTATTATGAGATTTTTTAGATTCTCGACTGAAAAAATACATATCAAATAACTTATTTTAATTATTTATAATTTTTTCGTTTCATACTGTCAGACAAGTGGGAGTGAATGGCGTTTTCTGAAATATTCAGAACACCTTTTAATTTATACTAACATGAACTCAATAAATTATTCGGGGCACCGAGATTAACTGTTAATTCCCCATGCACGGTATTTCGATCCCAGGTTCGCGGACGTGGCCCAGCTGGTGGACTGCACGTGCCTGGACATCTACGGCCGGCTCCCCAACGCGGCGCTGACGCCGGCCACCGCCTACGCCGCGTACTTCGTCTTCGCCACCGCTGAAGGCCACCGCGGCCTGAGCTTCCCGAACCAGGAGACAACGGTGAGCGTGGGCGGACGCGTGGTGACGCGCCACGCCGTGTGCCTTCGCCCCGACGACGACGAGACACGCAGGTTCGTGGGCGCTGCCGGTATGGACGGTGGCGCCGGCTGTGGAGTGAGGGGCCCGACGCTGCGGTGTGATGGGTGGTGGGAGGTGGAGATGGGGCGCCTGCACACCGGCGGCGAGGCCGTGGCGGGGGAAGAGGAGGTGACGGTGAGCTTCGAGGTTCTCGGGTGGCACCCCAAGCGTGGGCTCGTCGTCGAGGGCGTCGAGTTCAGGCCCCTCGTTTGATCTGATCCATCACGCCATCACGGAGACCTCCACTAAATACGGACGTGTATATTTTGTATGTTGATGAATATCGGCTCATCTCGTGGATGAGCTACGTAGCACGCGCTCCATGCAGTTTGTGCATATTATTGGTCAATTTTTTTTTTTTTTGAAAGCCTGCGTACAACAGAGTACCTCATACAAGTATGGAGTACAAGCAAGAAAAGCAGAAAACCGACGCAGGGGAACAGAGAAGAACAAGCACAAGCAACGACGCCGACGAGGAAGAAGAAGAACGCCGACCACCTTCAAGCCACAGCCCGAGAGCACCTCCTACCTTGTAGATCGCCGCAGAGCCCGTCCGCCGCGCCGCGACGGAGTTATGCCGATAAACGAAAACGGCGAGCACCCTCTCACACCAGCACAACCACCTTGCCCCAGCCTTCTTCGTCTTCAACTCCGGCAGAAGCCGCGAGGCTCGCCTAGCCCTGAGTTCCAGCCACCGGAGCCTCCCTCGTAGCTCCACCGCGTGGAGTGCGATCTCCCCGCCGGCCGGCAAGGAGAAGGAGGATCCGGAGGAGAACCGGCAGATCCATGGATCCCCGGCCACAAAAAGCCGCGCGCGTCGCGCCGGAGCTCCGAGGAGCGCCACCGCAGGAGGGGAACGCGCCGACCCCAACCCTAACCGCCGACACCAACGCCACCTCCACGACGCCGCCAGCGGGATCCTACCCTACCTACACTATGTACAAGCCGAGATCCGGGGATCCCCCACCCTCCCGCCGCCGGAGCGGCCGACGGAGGGGAGGAATCCCCCGGATCTGCGGCGAGCGAGGTGGTCGGGGAAGAAGCTCTCAAAAAGTCGCCTCTCCTTGCTACAGAGAAAGGAGAGAGAGCCCGGCCGAGCCCTTATCAGGTTGTTATATTATTGGTCAATTTTGTTCCTACCTTTCCGGTGTCTTGTAATTTACAAGTTGTAAACGTAGCAGAAACTACACTTGCGGCCCGCTTGGTTCACCTTTTAATTATCCGTCCGGTGAAAAACGACGGACCTCAGCAGAAAATTACGCACGCGATGTCTTCTCCGTAAAATTATGCTGGCTGTTTACGGTTGGAATACCCTCAATCCAATCGCGGCCTTGATGGTGGGTTGCGGCGGAGAGAAGCCTGTTTTTGAACATTGAATTCGTAGACAAAGTCTGACATAAACCACAAACTTATGATCCGTGCAAACAAAGATTTGAACCATTTGATCCTGGCTAATCCTGGATGATTATTTTTCGGTTTTAACTCGTCTGAGCGCTTGGGAAAGAGTAATTCGGGGGTATTAGCCTGACCGGTGGGACCAATTGGAAATGATGGCCCGACTATATGAAACATATGCGGGATGTGCGTTTTATTAGTAGACAATATGAAACAAATGTGTGATGTGCGTTTCACTTATCTTTTTTTTGTGACTTTGCGTTTCACTTATCCAATCACATTCCTTAGTGTTTGTCTGAAATCTCACAAAAACTCGGAACAAACAGCCATAACCAATGTTGTTTTTATTGAAAAAACATTTTGTCTTTTTAGTGCAGGAAACGAGTAAAATAAAATAAAAAATAATATATTGGAAGGTTCCATAGAAAAATAAAACCAACAAGACAAAGAGGAGGGCTATAAACCCATCTGGAGGAGCTAAGAGGGCCCACGGCGAGCTTGCCCCCTTTGGGCTCGCTATGGTGGGTGCAGCTCTCACAGGTATCCCGTTGACCGCATCCCTTCGTTGTACGATTTCATATACATAGCCCTTTATGGAAGGTCACAGAGCTTTTCACGAAAGAGAGATTTTTCGACATCACGATCTTCCTTGTCAGGCTAGATTGGTTCCTCTCTCCACACCGGAGAGGGCGATTTCGATGTCGTTGTTGCCATCATCATCGCCAAAGCAAGCTCTATCGTCATGCCTTGACCCTTCTCGATCATGTGCGATTAGTCACGTGTAGACATCTAGGGTGGATGAGAACTGGATGAGATCGATCATGTAATGATGAATGCTCATACAAATTTGTCGTGTCTAGCTCGAGTATCGTTTGCAATGTTGTCATAATTTTCCAAATAATTAACAAATAAATTTGTTTTAATTCCTCAACCGCAATGTGGGGACATTGAAGACGTTAACATTAGCTCTATGTAATAATTTTCCAAAGGATTATCGAAGAAATCTGTTTTCATTCCTCAACCGCAATGTTGTCATACTTGATTCCTTTCTTATGATTGTATGGAGCCCCATACTTGATTCCTTTGTTATGATGGTATGGAGCTTACCTATTGTTTTCCTTCAAAATAAAGGAACACCCAATGACAATTGGGTAAGAGTAAACATGTCCAGAGGAAGATCAATGAATGAGCAATGTGGTAGCAAAGAATGTTGTAGATGAGATGAGTGAGTCAACTGTTGGATGTATTCCCAAAAGGCAATGTATTTATAAATATGATTCATTAATTATGTTTCGTGTTTACTATGCTATAACTGCTATGATTTCTGAATACGTGATTCAGGAGATAGCTCATACGCACGTGTAGAAAACATGAACAGTAAAATATACCCTAGTCTTATCTACAAACTAATTTGCTGAATGCTTGATAATCATGCTTTCATGGTCATGGACATTGTATATGTCAGCATCAATGAGTGGCATATTGTTGGAAACAATATGGCTGGGTAGACCCAAATTTTGGTATGCTAAGAGATTCCGTTTGTTTTGTCCTTAGCTTATCTCAGAAAGATTATTATATGGCATGTCCTTGAACCATGAGGTTATTAGCATTGTGTATACTAGAAGAATTACTTTGGTGCTGTCAACCATCACTGTCGTCACTGGGTGATCATAACGACAGTTACTGGGTAGTTACAAAGGTGTGCATAATCTTAATGTTCTAAGATGGGAGATTACTCCTCTGTCAAAAGAGAGATACGCCCTGGGCCCACTCGGTATGAGAGGTATCCATTATGTTCTGCAGACAATGCATGGTGAAGTTACACCGTGTGGGATATCGTAATACCAGAACAAGTAAAGGGAACTTACCAGTTAACAAGATAGACAAAGATGTAGTGAATTAGGAAAGATTCATGGCAACATCGACGGATCTATATCTCGGGTAAAGTTTTGGTATCGCGACTAATGGGAATGATGTATTAGTGATCGACAGGTTCAACAGAATGTCTTCACATAATGGTAGCAGTTATTCAGGTTGTCCACGGACTTGACCCTGGCCGGTGATTAGATGAGCACATCTAATTATAGCTACACGTTATCGAACCTGTAGGGTGGACACGCTTAAACTAGGATTGGTTAGTTGTGTATATTGGTTGGTCTTGAACAAGGTGAGAGAGTATCACCGGAATGGTATCTGCATGATAGATATATTTATATATCGGAGAGATTATAAAGGCAGACATTGGATGTCTAGGAGTGATAGAAGTTACTATCATTGTCGGATTTATTCCGAGAGTGTTTATGTAGATGGTAATATTTATCTGGAGTATTTTGTCAGCGGACACTGGGTGTTCCGGATGTAAAAGTGTTTTATGTGATAAGTAATTAATTCAGGGAATATTCTGTAAAAGGAAATATTCAAATAAGAATTAATTAGACAAAATATTAATAAATTAAATATTAATTCGATATTAATTTATTTAATTAATAAATAATTATTGAAAAAATATTAAAACTAAAAGGCCAATAAAAGGTGGCTGCCACACGGGCCCTAGGGGGGCCCACATGGCAGCCACACCACAACTAGGTGGTGGTGGGCCGAAGCCGTGCGGGGGAGGGGGAAGATCCCCCCATGGCCGAACCCTAGTGGGCCCGTGGGGGCGGCGGCGACCAAGGGCCGGTCGGCCTAGGTCGGTGCGGCTAGGTGGGCCCCACCTGGGGCGGACTTAGGAAGAGGGGGAGGTGAGTTGGAGTTGGAGTTGGACTCCAACTCCCCCTCCAAAACCGAATTGGGATTGGGGTCTTTCCCCTTCCCCAAGTCTCTCCACTCCTTGGCCATCTATATAAACTCCCACCCCCTCCTATTTGGAGATACACAAGAACACAAGTTCCTCAAGTTTAGATCTTCTCCAGTTTGATTAAAGGGAACCTCTCAAGTTTAGAGGGATCCTCTCCGATTAGACTAGATCTAATCTCTCTCTTTCTCCTTCTCATGTGTTGAAATCTCCGCCTTCATATACGCCAGTAATGCTTCAAGCTTGAATGGCGAAGCCCTGCTGAACCTTTCTCGGTGTACGCGTGCGAGCTCTCAGAGGGGTGAGACGTCTGACCCTCGCTCTGCTGGACCAAGGAGATCAAGCAAGAGAAGACGGCGAAATCTCTCTACCAGGCTTGGTTGAGAGAATCTTCTACATGCTACTTCAACTACGTCATCGACGCTTCTTCCGCAACTTCGGTGCTGGTAACGTATTCAATCTAGATCTTCGGATCTTCGTATTCACAGGTATCTTCATAGTATAGATCTTGGAATGTTGCGTAGCATGGTAGACAAAATTTTAAATTTCCGTTGCGTAACCCAGCAGTGGTATCGGAGCGGTCTATGCGTAGATACATGATTTGATCTAGAGCACATGGTGTGTGGGCACCGCATAAGTTTGTCCACGTATGTTATTGAAGTCTTTTCTTCTAACATTCCGTTTATTTATGTTTGCTTCCCAATAAACTATTGATAATTGTTTCCGACGACATAGTTTGATCTTATGGACTTCTGGCAATCCGCGGACCTTCCGGCTGCTCCTAGTATGCCCGTCGACGCCAACGAAGTGCTTCAGTAGCTCCGGTCTTTCTATAGTTGGTCTCGTTGACTCGATGGTGGAAAGGGCATGTGGACTAGGTCCACACGGGGGTCACGTGCAGTGCAATCGTTTAGATTTGGATCTGCAACATTTTCGTAATGTTGGGATGTCAATCACCCGTCAATGTCAATCTAGCAACATGGATAATCATGCTTGGTGAGGGCCGTAGTATTTCCGGTTGTCCCGTTGATCCTACATCCACGCTAAATTTGCAAACAAACGTTAGAGGCGTCTAACTTTGTTTTGCAGGACATGTGATGTGGTATAGTCTCGAAATTATATTTTGTTGACTAACATTTGTTTTGTTGGCCGGCGTGTCGTTCATCCTTGTTCGTCGAGCTATGGAGATAGTGGAGGATAGGAGAAGGCATGCGATTGTCGTGAACCTCGACATGGTCACACTGGTGGAGGCGCCACCAGAAGATAAAGGAAGAAGACTATACTACATCACAAGTGTTATTTACTTGTGCATGTTTTATACTCCCTCCGATCCATAAAAAGTGTCGCTCATTATGTACTAAGTTAGTACAAACTTTGTAGTAAGTGGGCGATACTTTTTATGTACTAAGTTAGTACAAACTCTGTACTAAGTGGGCGACACTTTTTATGGACTGGAGGGAGTATCTGTTTTCTTGCTTTTCCTTGATTGCGCAGTAGACGTGATTATTAGGGAGATTCCTCAGTAGCTGTGAATTTAATTATTTGAGCTAGAAATATCAAAGAGTTCATGCTCTTCCAATTCGTAGCAGCGTCAAACTAGGTGCTTGTCATCGGGCGCCATGTATCCATGGGCTGAGCATGCCAAGGGTCCGAGAGGCGTCTATGGAACGTCCATGCAGCAAAAAAATGGTTGGTTGTCTTGACGTTTGGGCATGACTAGTCATGAGCTCAGAGCACATCCATCGAAAGATGAAACGGAAATCACGGCAGGAAGTGATTGGCAAGGTTACCTACCCGTCGTAAACTACAATCATTGAGTTTTATCCATCCTTTGATCGTATGTTGGGCGTGGATTTCGTATACACTAATTTGATCATGAGGAATATCAATTTTAGTGGGAGCACTTTATTTAAATTCGTTTTGATAGTGCTAGAAATAATTATGAACATGTCTAAGTGAACTTTAATTGTTGTAGATCAATGGCTCGTAACGTAGCACCCACCTTTAACCTTGGACCCCCGATTGAGAAGAAACCCCTGACTGCAAATGGAAGCAACTACTCTGATTGGGTGCGTGCACTAAGGATTATTCTTAGAAACGCAAAGAGTGAGTACGTCCTCGATGGCCCTCTTCCTGAGGAGCCAGGTGACGAGGCACCGGAAGCTGAGGAGATGTATACACCCTGTTGAGTGATACAACTATCTCTGTTCAATGTCTCATGTTGACATGTATGGAACCTGAGTGCAAAAAAAGTTTGATCAAACTTCTGCTTACGACATGATTGTCGCACTCACAGCCATGTACCAGACTCAGGCTAAGACTGAGCGTTATGAGATAACAAAGCCACTTTGGTCATGTCACATGGCAGAAGGAAGCTCTGTGAGCGAGCATGTAATCAAGATGTTTGGTTATGGTACGAGGCTTCAGGCTCTGGGATTTCCTATTCCAGCTGAGCTAAGTATAGATGTGGTGTTGGCATCCCTCCCCCCGTCTTACAATGGTTTTATCATGAATTACAACATGAATGGGTTGGAGAAAACACCAAATGAGCTCCTCGCAATGCTGAAAACTGCTGAAGCTAGTGTAAGAAGGGAAAACAATCAAGTCTTGATGGTTACCCAGACTGCACAGTTCAAGAAGAAGAGAGTCAAGAAGTCTAAAGGTGCTAAGACACTGAAGAAGGCTGAGATCTCAGCTCAGACGGATTCCGAGTGTTTCTTTTGCAAGAATAAATGACACTGGAAGAGGAACTGCAAGAAGTTCCTGTTGCAGAAGAAGAAGCCTGCTAAAGGCGGAAAAGGTATAAGAGTTATACTTGAAATGATATTTGTCATTCTTACTAGTGACTCTGGAGTATCGATTGCTAAAATATTTTGTGCACTCGATATAGGAGAAGCGGCAAGTAAGGAGACGGAGGAATAAAAGATGGAGATGTGCATCATGCTCGGCGCATGGAGTTTCGTCCACAAGATGAAGACATCTCCAATTTACTTTTCAAGTTTTAGTTTAAAAGATTTGTGGGTTTCGGCCCGGTTTTGTAATAAGGTCGCAATCTTGGCGACATAATACTCTTGTGGATTTGTGGGATAAGTTCATCCCGTTTATCGTGAGAATATTTTGGATTAAACCCTTCATGGATGATCAAGTTACAAATCTTTAGAATTATTGAAATATCATTTTGTTATGAAATGTTTTGTGATTAAGTTGACACCACCTTCGTGTGGCACTATCATCTCAAATGCATCATATGCATGATGGAAGGAAATTTGAGATATTGTTGTGTGAAACAAGTGAAAGACTTGATGAATTACATTCTTCTTTGAAGTTTGAATTCATCAGGTATAAAGGCACATAGTGAAGTCAATAAGGATAAGTTGAAGGATAGTCAATTTTGATATCTTGAAACTTCACAAAAGTATTTTGGAAATATTTCTTAGTGATATGATGAGTTGAAGAGAATTCGATTCATGGACTTTTGATTAAATTCAAACAAGTCATTACTAAGAATCTTTGTGCGCAAACTAGTACTCCAAAGATACCGATGTTAGAATGTTAATTGCTTGATTAGTTTTAGCACAGTTATCTGTCTTTGAATTTTGCGACATTGTCTTGAAAGAAAGACTATAAAGGGTCGTGAAAGATCTTGATACCTTGTAATTCTGAAAGATGAATTTGGTTCTAAAGATTGAAAGGACTTAGGAAAAAGTATTTGCCTTTTGTTTGTGTCATAGTTTTGAAATATAAATGAATGTGGGACACAAAGTTTTAGGACTTGAATTTTCTGAAAGATGAAATTCGGCCCTAAAAGTTTGAAAGATAAATAAATTACTTTGTAGGTTGTTCCAATATTTTAATTGGAAGTCCTCTTGTAAACCACCACATAAGTGACAATGTTTTGTTACTAAGGTAGATGTGATTCTTGAGGGATTTTGGACCTCTAAAGAATTCAGTGGGAGGATGGTGATTCTTGAAAATATTTTTGAATCTTCGGAAATAGTTATCAGAAGTTGTGCAAGCGGAAGCAATTCAATTGACAATTCTTTTAGACTAATACCGAGAGTCATTGCATTGTATGTATGACTTCTTGTCAAGAAAAATCACTTAACCAAGGAGCATGTCATCTTCTAGGAAATATGAATGCTAAGATAAAGTAATAAGAAAAGGTGCTAAAAGGTTTTATCCGATTTTGACAAGAGAGTCATAAAGTAGAATATCATCATTACTAGATTTAGGGCTGCGCCTTGGCGCACGACCCCCCGAGCCCTGTTTTGATGACACGCCATACATGATGCTAATAATCAGCGGGTAGAAATAATTATATCCATATGTAAGGTCGAGGACCATCTTAGACAAATAATAAACAGAAAACATATACTTGCAACTATTAAATGTCATGCAAGCACCAACGTACTCGTGTTGACAACTCCTACGGTCTAATGAATTATTTACCTCTGTCTTTAAACCGCTGTTCCAACCTCATGCATGAAAGATCCACTCATCTGACTGATAGGATTATACGCAGACCCTCGCCGCCCTGCCTCGGGAAGGAACGGACATCATCACGACACCGTGGCCTCCCACGCGCCAAGTACAGATGGCACAACATCAAACAAAGCGTCAACCGGCTCCAGAAACACTTCCGAGAGGGCAAATTTATTAGTGCTACACAGACAGACGCTTCGTACACACGATAATTACATCAATACGTAAACTCAAAAAAAATATCCATGTGTAAGTCTAGGACTATAAACAGTTTCGTAACGACAAATAACATACAATACAAGCATCAAGAAAAAAAACCTAGGCCGCCAATATATACACCTGATTTGATCCGCGTGAGATAGCGGTACTCAAATACGCACAGACCCGAGGAGCCAACTCCGCCAGGGATCGCCTTGGCCGTTCCTTCTTCCTCACCTTTGCTGCTTCCATTTTGGTAGCCGAGACGGTTGACGACCCCCAATAAATTCCCAAGGCGCACGCCTTCTCATCCTTTTCTTCTCCACCCTGTGAAGCCGGCCATGTCGTCTCCACCGATCTCCTATTCTTCTCCAAAAAGGAAGAGCATCGCGGAAGGATCTGAGGATGTCCTAGCAACCCGGTATTTGTTTCATCACTTATTTTCAATCTTTCACAACTTTCCCTTTCGATATATACAACCGCTTCGATTTATTCATGCATCCTCGGACGTACATCCTACAGGGCCTGTGGTTCCAACGTCGCCGGCCCTGGATCCATTTCGGAAGAGGAGCGTATCATCGAATACCTCGAAATTCAGAACGCAGCCCGGACCGACCAGACAGTCAAGGCCCTCCAGCAAACTATCGCATATCTCGAGCTGACGAACGGGGCTTACACCGACGCGGAGGCGGCGCAGAAGAGGTCAGAACAGTACATGAGAAACCTGGATAAGAGCCGAGCATGCAACATGAACTTGATTAAGCAGATCAAGCAACTCGAAAACCAGATTAACCTCCAAGACCAGGAAACTGATCTCATCCGCAAGGAGATCGAAGTACTGGCCAAAGTAGCAGGGAAGCGCCCAGCAGGGACATCGGGTTAATTCTAGTTACTACTGCGATCCGCGTTGCTCCTGCACGAGCGTGCATTAGTTTGGGGCTTGTCCCAGTGCACTATCCGTTGTGTTTTTCTATCATTTTAGGCAAGCGTACGTATGTATTGACATGGACAACACACGTGTAACGGCGACAGAACGTGTTCCACGCGTAACCGCGGCAGACGACGTGTGTGCGTGCATTTGATGAATGCAAAGCCGAGACATGCGGTGGTGGATTAATTTCCCCGTATATTCCACGCGCATGCTTACGCGTGCGTAAGCAGGTCAATTCATCTTGTCCAGTTCGCTCCCTCTTCCAATCTCTATCATCCCTTCGGTCATCCCTATCACCGCGAATCCAGTTCTCTCCTCTTCGTCCGGAAATTAGTCCTCTTCTCCCTCCGGGAACTCGTGTCTCTCTTCTCGTCGCGGCACCACGCAACCATGTCGTCCGCGGAACGCACTGCTGCCGCAAAGATAAGGAAGACCACAGAAGGATCTGCTACAGCGGCCGGGTATTTATCTCAACATTTGTTCTACCGCATCCATCTTTCTTCTTCCTTTGCTCCGATCCTACCTTTCTCCTTCCTTTCCAACCGCTTTTCGATTTGTTACAACACTAATTCAAGCATCTTTGTAGATAACTTCCTGCAGGACCGGTGAATTCCCTTCGCGTGAGATGAAGACCGCTACAACGGTGTACATCGAATCGCTCAGAGCTCATTTGGCAGACCGAGACGATCGGCTAGCCAAGGCCCTCGAGCGGTCTACGAAGAATTGGAGGAGACTGAGGGAAGCTCAAAACAGTCGTACCCAGAGCCAAACAATGGCGTCAGAACTCTACGCCAAGCTTAATTCGGAAGCAATTATCTACGGCGACCTCATGAAGACCATCCGCGTCCTCAAAGAAAAGATCGAGCTGCAAGACAAGCACATTGTTCTCCTCCGCAGGGAACTAGAACTTGTCACGCAAGAGAACTGTGTGTCTCATCCCGGCAGTTCCCTGGAGTCGGCCTCGAATCTTTCAGACGATCGTTACTGAAAGGTGGACTTCTGTCAAAATCGGTATGGTCAGGTGCTGTTCAGAACCCGTCAACAAATTAAACTGCCGACAAAATATAAGGAGAGGGTCACCTTCCAGGGTCATCGGCTTAAGGACGTTGTGTTGCTCCTGCGTGAGCGTGTTAACTGGGACTCGTCAGAACTACCTATAGCTAGGTTACCTCATATGCCTTTCTTTTTTCACAGAAAAAATACTCAGCAATCGATGCCCGAGTCAGTGCGCAAATACAATCGATGCCTGAGTACATATATACATTAGACATTATGTGGTCACTGTTTCTTTTATTTTCATCACCTTGCCGTAAATTTATAACATTTTTTCGGATGGTGTGGAGAGGACGTCAACTGGTGAGTAATACTAGTGCATTATGTATGGACCGACCGCGGAGAAGGTACGTACTTGAACAAGTGAGAAACACACCGTGAATCCGACGACCACCGAGCCGACAAAACAGGAACGGGGAGCGAGTAAAGAAACAGTGCCCACCCGCTGCATTAAATGACAGACAACTCCATCGAGCGACTTGATTTCCACCTTAAAGAATCTTGTCATAGATCACAACAAAAAACGTAGCTCAGTTCAGAGTCGGCAGGACTAGCCTCTCTGTCTTATAGCACGTAATCCAGCCGACTCACTGGAGTCGGTAGGACTGGCCTCTCCGTCTTACAGCACGTCAATCCAGCCGACTCACTGGAGTCGGTAGGACTGGCCTCTCTGTCGGTGTTCGGAGAATGGGGGTTCCCCGTACCCTGGGCGCGCGCTCCCGGGGAAGCGCCATTGACGAACCAACCATGGCAGGGCAGGTGCGGGAGAAGACCCTGGGGAAGAGGCCTCCGGAACACCCTGGACAACGTCCGTTGGGGGGCTCACCCCGAGAAGCTCGCAGTCGCCTCGAAAAGACAGAGGTCAGCAACGTGGCACACGATTCCTGCGCCGCAGCCCGGCAAGGGTTGCTTCGCAGGGAAGGAAGCGCTGCAGTCGTCAAAGGACAAGACCGCTCACCCCTCTGCCGGGTGCAGGCGTGACATCGACAAGACCCGACGTGCTGTCCCCTCGGTGCAGGCGCATCGCCCGGCTCGATGACCAGGCCATTGACAAGACCAGACTCGCCGTCACCTCGGCTCCGGCGAGACGGACGGCATGGAGGACAGTGCGGTGACGCGCTGCCACGAAGGCGACCAGCGGGCGCCATCTGGGCTTGGGCGCGACGCGTGCCCTACCTCGGTGGCGCGTCACGGCATGACCACTTGTGGTGTCCCCTTGGCATATAAAAGGAGGCCCATGGTCATCGTGGAGAGAGGAGACCACCATTGCTAGCCGTCACTTAGAGCTTTTCACTTAGACTCGGGGCTGAAGGTACAAGACCCCGGGAACCCCTGGACGTGTTCTTCCTCTTCTCACGAGAGTAGTGCAGTTCTAGTTGGCATCCCACGGTAAATCATCACCTCAACTATATATCCAGACAAGCAGGACGTAGGGTGTTACGCGGCAACGCGGCCTGAACCTGGGTAAATCCTTGTGTGCTTGTGTTTCAGCCCGGGGACCGAATTCGGAGCACCTCGCACCCTCCTACCGAACAAATAGGGGGTGCCTTGCATCCCCGGTGTCCGCATTCCGATACACGACACACTCCGTCTTACAACACGTAAATCCAGCCGACTCACTGGAGTCGGCAGGACTGGCCTCTTCGTCTTACTGCACATCAATCCAGCCGACTCCCTGGAGTCGACAGGACTGGCCTCTCCGTCTTACTGCATGTTCTCTGACAACTCAGTGGAAAAGAAAACTGACATAATAGTACGTCAAATCTCTCACAAATCGGACAACCAGAAAGCTCAAATCTCTCACAAACAGGAGAGGGGACCAGACCCACCGTCAGTCAGAGGGAGGAGCGACGAACCAAGTAGGACGATCGCTATGCCGGACGGGCACGCAATGCATTCGCTAAAACCTAAAACATCTCATATTATAAAACGGAAGGAGTAGAACGGTAAATGAACAAATTAAGCCAATCGGACGAACGGGCTCCCAAACTATACCACTGTCGACCTTCCGACACACCGATTAAACACGCATTGGTGCATTTAAGACGGAGAAGTTATCATCGTTGGCTCTCCTAGTGCCTCACGCCTGGCTAGGTCCACGAACCAACAGCTGGTTCTTTACCGAGGCATGCGAGGCGATGCTCTAGGTGTGTGATTGTGGCGCCCCGACCCGACTGTTATACAGTGATACTGTGTCTCCGGTTATCCAATACCACCAGACACACTATCAAAGCATAATAGAGAGATCAAGACTTGTGGAACAACTGGCACATCACAGACTCTACGACACAAAACAATATAAGCAACTCTTATAACAGAGAAAGATAGCAAATGACAACCAGAGGTCACTGACCCAACATTACACCATGCGGAAGCGAAGTGTGTTGTTCTAAACAACAAGAACCAAATTATGGCCTAAGAGGCCTACAGATAAACATCACAGCGCCAGCTATTCCGAGATGTCCCAAGCTGCCACCTGGGAACCCCAGACTACTCGTCGACGTCCACAAAGAACCCACCTTCGAGGTCGGTGAAGTCCTCTCCTGAAAGTAAGCAAACGACGTTGAGTTCGACGAACTCGCAAGATTAAGAGCTAATATATGCTCGATGATTGGCTTTCAAGGTTTTATGGCTGTTTTGCATAAAGCTGATTTTATTTTAAAAAGACATAACTCCATGGCATCGACTATTCAGAGTAGTTTAAAAAGAGGTAAGAAGTAACTCTTTTTCTTTTGAATCACATTTCTCATCATCAACCATCATCACCACTGTACCTGTTCATCAAAGGCACCTCCCCGAATCACCCTCGAGGAAGTCAACCTTGCATTCGTGAAGTAGTACCTCTAGTACTCAGTTTTTAATCATTCCGTTAAAGTTATTCTATGATCAGCGTCCATTCCCAAGTCGTCCATAACCGTGGACACGGCTTTTCGAAAAGATTTGTCCCTGCAGGGGTGTACAAAGTAGAAGTCCCCGGAGTCCCGAGGGGCCCCAGTTCCTTCACCACGCGTACCGCCAGACTCATTGCCAGACATTAGCTCTCTTCCGGGGAAAGCCGGCTGAGTGTGAAACGGCTACAACCTTTACCTTGCTTAAGACTATCCAAGGATCATCAGTGGCGGTAGGACGGGTTTGGTGTCTCCTCCAGTCACCCTGTCCCGCGGCCACTTATTTTCCTAACACCACCATCCTCATCCCAGTCTTGGCCACCATCTCAACGCACGCGCAAATGGAAAGCCAAACTAGAGGACCCTCGGCTAGTCCGCCACAAGTTAGTCAGTCGATGGGGGTTCCATATAGCCCACGCATGGTTGCACGCTCAACTTGGTTCAAGAGGTCCAGAACTCGCACCTAGGTGGTGAGAACGAGACAACCCACCACATCCCATGTGGCCTCTCATCCCCACCTTTTAGCATTTTCTTATCCATCACGACCATTCTCCACCATCAACATCGCTGTCACAAGTCAACACTTGTTTCCAGCATGTACCACCATAGTACCACTAGGCATTTAACTAAGCATGGCTAAGCATTTGCATAGCATAGTAATTATATCAGGCCAACAATGCAAACCTATGGTAATAGGAGGGGAAAACAGGCATTGGCATCGGAATCTTAATGCATTCTATAGGATACTCTAATCCAAGCAAAAAGACATTTAGAACCGCATGCAATATTATAGTGGAGAAAATATTTGCGGAAAAATAGGATAAGACATGCTCAGAGGGGGGATTACGCTTGCCTTGTTCAGCGGAGTAGTCAAACTGCTTGTCGGAGTAACGATGCTCAACTCCGAACTCGTGATCTACCGGAGAGCAAACAACACCGGAAAGCAAAAATAACAATCAACACATGGCATTTGTGCAATGCATACAAAAATGATGACATGACATTTTAGATGCACCCTAGAAGCATTAAACAAGATCAACAAGTTAAATGGGGTCCCCATTATATGTCTTGCATTATTTGGAATAAACCCCATATTTAAACTTAGTGATTAATATTACTACTAGAGCACATTATTGTAATTGTGAGCAAATATGCATGATGATGATGATTCTGGATGATTCATGTTTTTCTGAACATTTTGGTATAAGGAACACAATTTTCGGATGTCCCGGTAAAAAGTTATTATTTTTATTATTTCCTCTTTTTAGATATTTGCTTTTAATAATTTTAATTCCAGCAACATTAAAATTTAGTTACTCGAAATCGAGGGAGAGAGTTGGAACATGAAGGAATCGCCGAAGTTCGCTGTCCCTAACGGCGCGTAGGAGTAGCGGGAGGTATGCGCTATCGAGGAAGAAAAAGAAAAACAAGAACAGCAAAAAAAACTGTAAAACCGGTCTCCAGCCCGGTTGGGCCGGCTGGCAGGCCGGCCTGCTAGCAGGGGGCCGGCAGTGAGGCCGGTCAGGGCCGGTTGTGAGGCCGGCCTCGTCACAGAGCCTTCCGGCTCTCAGTCCGGCTGGGCCGGTCCAAAGGCCGGACTTGGGCCCGTGGAGAACGGCATCCAGCCCGGTTAGGCCGGTTCTGCGACCGGCCGTGCGAGGAAAAAGAAGGAAAAAGGGGGGCGCCCAGCGCGTCCGTGAGGGATCGAACCCGCGTCTGCTGGGCGCTGGCGCGGTGGGCTAGCCACTGGGATGGATCGGTACTGGTGATAGGTAAGGGATCTGTTTTCTTTTGTTTTGCTCGCGTGGGATCTGACGAAACTGAAGTAGAGTTCAGTTTGGTGCAGTGGTGCGACGGCGGTGGACAGATCGGCGACGACCACGGTTTGGGGGTGCTCCGTGTGCGTGCGGGCGTGCAACCGAGTGCGGGAGTGGTGCTGAACTAGTGCGCGTGCTGGGACGCAGAGAACGGAATCGCACGGCACGGACGAGTGCTCGTCGAGTTCACGTCCATGGCGGAGACGAGGACGGCAGCGGGCTACGGCTACGGCGTGGAGCTCGCACCAACGCGAGAGGGGAGAGGGGAAGGGGTGCCACGACACGGGAGGCTCACCACAAGCACGTTGGGGAGGTCGGGGAGGCCGGAGGGAGGTCGTTGGCGACGAATTCGTCCGGCGGAGCTTCGGACTGCAGCGGCGAAATGGTAGACGACGGCCGCGATTCCGGTCGCCCCAGCTCGATTCTTCCGGAGGAGATGAAGGAGACGGCGCGACGGAGGTGATGGTGGTGCTCGATTTGCTTCGGGAGCTCTACAATGGCGGCGAGGCGCGACGGCAGCCATTGCGGCTCGGTTTCCTCGCGGGAGAGGAAATGGAGAGAGGAGGGGGCAGGTGAGCGAGGGAAATGGGGGGCAGCGCAAGTGGGGCTCGCGTGGGGCTTCTCTTCCTTGCAGGGGAGAGGCCAGAGGGGGCCCTGGAGCGGCAGCGTGCGGCGACCACGGTGTCGAGATGGTGCGGTCGAGCTTGTCCTGTGGCTACAGGGAAGAAGAAGGCGACTTTGCAATCAACCCCCTGGCTGCAGTTTCTTATTCACCAAGGAGTCCTTTTCTGTTTCCTTTTTAACTCCAGCAGCAATTTCAATGATTTTATGGAGGCACTTAAACAATTTATTAAAATCTGAAATTATTTGGGTAGCCTCCTGATATTGATATGAAGCTTCCCTAATTTTCCCAGATTATTTGAAATTCATTTGGTAGGAAGATAAAATAGGAATTGCCCACAGGCAATTTGAGATTCTCTTCACTTATTTTATTTTCCAAATCAAAATAGTTTTGTCAAAATTAAATTTGGAACTTTTGGAACTTCCTTGACAAATATAAAACTCCAACAAATTTTATTTGTCACCAAAACTTGTCAAACTCATTCCGGTTAAGTTTTGGCATTTCAAGCCATGTGTTTTTAAAATGGTGCCAAACCAAGTGTTTTATTTGTTCCGCGATTTAATATGGATGCTATGATGCAATGCAACACAAAAGTGGAAATTTTATTCGGGTTTTTAGTTTCTCGAACTTGGGCTGTTACAACTCTACCCTCCTTACAGGAATCTCGTCCCGAGATTCTAAGAGTAGGAAAGAGGGAGAAGGCTACGACGGTCTTCAACGATCTTCTCGGTGTGGAGTGGTCCAGCGCATCCTGGAGATCTTCATCGGCTTCACTTCGTGGTCACTATCAAAGTACACCGTAGGAAGGAAGGAAACGACTCTGGAAAGATGGTTTCTTGTGAGGACACTCGACCGAGCACCTCCTAGTAGAACCTAGGATGAGACTTCGAGCATCCCCTGAATTGACGGTTAGGAGACACATGCGGGTGACAGGAGATTGACAAGATGTTTCCCGTTGGCAGACAACTGTTTTCTCAAATCTTCAGAATATGAACTTTGCACAAGGCCTTCAATTTCTGAGGGAGAGTGTCGAAACAAGCTTCCAACAGATGAAGAGATAACTTGTACTAGTCGGCTTGAGTAGAACTTTCCTCACGGAGGAGCATTTCAGATCACTGGAGAAGGATCGGGAAGATGGACCGAGGAAACTTTAAAAACTCCGCAAACGTTAGTATTGGAAACACTTCTTGATTTTCCAGACATCGGGACAAACTTCTTGAGGATCACCAACTGTCGTTTCTGTTTGAGATTTAGATCTGATCGGGTGTAGAGATACTCCAGATTCAACATGGATGAATAGGGAGTCTTTGCCACAGATACCACCGGATTACTTTTGGTAAAACCCCAGGAGCTGGACTAGAATGTCAAACTCCACAGGAGGAACGAGATGGCGGAACTCGTGTATTAACAGCTTGTCAGGCGACAGCTGCCCTAATTTGGATACCTTGCAGCGAGACACGATTGAGTTCTTGATGGGAAACACCATAGAAGACGAAGAAGTTCTCAGACTTCTTCTCTTCCTGGAACAATTCAATCAGTGGCTTGGCTGCAGAGATGAAATTCCCATCGAATGGAGGTAAAAACATACCATTCCGAGAATATTCTACACATGCACGATCGAGTTGAGATGCTTTCAAGGAACCAGACAATTCACTCAGATCCACGGCGACAACTTTCAGCAACTGCACGTGAACCAGAGAAAATCACTTCTAACTTCCAGAACCTTGCCTTGTGACGACACAAGGTTAGTTCTAACAAGTTTCCAATCAAACATGGAGGAAAAAGAATGTGGTGGAAGGGCTCAACAGCCAACTTATCTAGATACTCCAGGACGGTCGACCTCACAAGGTATGTGTTCTGAAGTTATCACATGAACGGGCATAAGTATTGGTCAGACTAACATCTTTCTAATCTGAGTTTAACCTACTGAATGTGTTAGTCTGAGTTTGATTTGACGATAGCCCAATTCAAATCAAAGATTTGTAGGATAGCATATCCACAAAGGAGATACCACCTTGCTTCGACACAGGGAGCTAGACATCCATTGAGAAGTGAACTATATCAGATAGAGCTTTTGATCTTTTAACTCTCCAAGTGGTTTAAGCTCACCCGAATAATTCAGGACATCCAGCACGATTTTCTTGGAGAAAGGAGTTGTTTAGAGAACCCGCTTACTCATAAGCTCAACATCACGGTCAGGTGACAACCTGGCGATACTTCTGGAAAGACCTACAGAATATCACGGTCCACCGTATGTCTTGAGTTCGAGAGGGAATCATGCCTTTCAAGGCAAGACGATGTGGTCTTGGGAACTTCGGCACGAACCTAGCTCTTTGACCGAGGGAGTGCATCAGAGCCAACTAACTTGGTAGCACTGTCAAACTCAGCTTATTGATTTGCTAACCAATCATGCTAAGGAGGGCAGTGAATATCCCCGGGATTTCCGCACAGTAAGAACTGCTAAGAATATCCGATAGCCACATCATTGCTCACGACTTATCCTTCTCGAGTAACAAGTCACTCGGAGAACGGAGAGTCACAAAGTGTAAGAGCATCTCTTCATCAAGAAGATCATGATACTTGGCACAATACCCTGATATCAAAGAGTGTGACACTCTAAGGTGGAGCAGAACAAAAGCTAGTCACGACCCTTATTTTGCATATTACATTACTTTAACCTGATCCAAGAAGTGGACGAGGTATTGGAGTTTGTTTCTCCTAACAGGACAAAGTGGGAAGTCTTGACGGACCAAGAGAGTGACTTGCATCGGAACATACCAACGCACGATGAAACTTTTCCGTCAACCGACAGACAAGGGTCGGAAGGCAGGTCAGATTAAGTAACATGCTCAGGAGAATCCTAAGATGTTGAAGATACACCGGTTATTACTCAATTGTGATAACCATGCCCAAAAGGAGAGATGCAGCAGAGTCACGAACATAGTTGGGAGACTCGCTAGAAAATTCTGGTCATAACCCAGATGATTCCAAGACAGAACCTAAAACAAGGCTAAGGGAGAGATGAAGTTACATAGCCAGCTGAGGTGCGGTAATTTAAGGTTCAACCATTTACCACACAGACCACGGAAAAGACTTGGGTTGAAGATCAGCATCATGTGCTACTAGCGAGAGTTAAGCAATCACAACTTAACACACTCTAGTTGGCACAATCCGGGACCTTATGTTCAAGTCCTTGGGTTAAAACCCGAAGAAAGGAGCAAGGATTAGACTAGGTACGGATAACAGGGTTCAAACATCTGAGCTGACATCGGATTGTAGCGCGGCGGGAGCAACTGGGCACATAACACTCAAGTAATAGGTGAGAAGTCTAACCCCGAGATTCCTAATCATTTTGAAGTAACAGATGAGAAGAAAAAAAAACTTTTAATTCAAATCGAGGTAAGATGCTCCGAGATTAGAGGGTAACCAGGTAAGGAGTAAAAAGAATCCTAGGATGGTTTTCACAACTCATTTTTAGGTTAAAAATATTTTCACAAACACTAGACTCAACGTCGACCAATAGAAGGGTTTCCTACAGGCGGTACTGCTCTGATACCAACTTGTGGCGCCCCGACCCGACTGTTATACAGTGATACTGTGTCTCCGGTTATCCAATACCACCAGACACACTATCAAAGCATAATAGAGAGATCAAGACTTGTGGAACAACTGGCACATCACAGACTCTACGACACAAAACAATATAAGCAACTCTTATAACAGAGAAAGATAGCAAATGACAACCAGAGGTCACTGACCCAACATTACACCATGCGGAAGCGAAGTGTGTTGTTCTAAACAACAAGAACCAAATTATGGCCTAAGAGGCCTACAGATAAACATCACAGCGCCAGCTATTCCGAGATGTCCCAAGCTGCCACCTGGGAACCCCAGACTACTCGTCGACGTCCACAAAGAACCCACCTTCGAGGTCGGTGAAGTCCTCTCCTGAAAGTAAGCAAACGACGTTGAGTTCGACGAACTCGCAAGATTAAGAGCTAATATATGCTCGATGATTGGCTTTCAAGGTTTTATGGCTGTTTTGCATAAAGCTGATTTTATTTTAAAAAGACATAACTCCATGGCATCGACTATTCAGAGTAGTTTAAAAAGAGGTAAGAAGTAACTCTTTTTCTTTTGATCACATTTCTCATCATCAACCATCATCACCACTGTACCTGTTCATCAAAGGCACCTCCCCGAATCACCCTCGAGGAAGTCAACCTTGCATTCGTGAAGTAGTACCTCTAGTACTCAGTTTTTAATCATTCCGTTAAAGTTATTCTATGATCAGCGTCCATTCCCAAGTCGTCCATAACCGCGGACACGGCTTTTCGAAAAGATTTGTCCCTGCAGGGGTGTACAAAGTAGAAGTCCCCGGAGTCCCGAGGGGCCCCAGTTCCTTCACCACGCGTACCGCCAGACTCATTGCCAGACATTAGCTCTCTTCCGGGGAAAGCCGGCTGAGTGTGAAACGGCTACAACCTTTACCTTGCTTAAGACTATCCAAGGATCATCAGTGGCGGTAGGACGGGTTTGGTGTCTCCTCCAGTCACCCTGTCCCGCGGCCACTTATTTTCCTAACACCACCATCCTCATCCCAGTCTTGGCCACCATCTCAACGCACGCGCAAATGGAAAGCCAAACTAGAGGACCCTCGGCTAGTCCGCCACAAGTTAGTCAGTCGATGGGGGTTCCATATAGCCCACGCATGGTTGCACGCTCAACTTGGTTCAAGAGGTCCAGAACTCGCACCTAGCTGGTGAGAACGAGACAACCCACCACATCCCATGTGGCCTCTCATCCCCACCTTTTAGCATTTTCTTATCCATCACGACCATTCTCCACCATCAACATCGCTGTCACAAGTCAACACCTGTTTCCAGCATGTACCACCATAGTACCACTAGGCATTTAACTAAGCATGGCTAAGCATTTGCATAGCATAGTAATTATATCAGGCCAACAATGCAAACCTATGGTAATAGGAGGGGAAAACAGGCATTGGCATCGGAATCTTAATGCATTCTATAGGATACTCTAATCCAAGCAAAAAGACATTTAGAACCGCATGCAATATTATAGTGGAGAAAATATTTGCGGAAAAATAGGATAAGACATGCTCAGAGGGGGGATTACGCTTGCCTTGTTCAGCGGAGTAGTCAAACTGCTTGTCGGAGTAACGATGCTCAACTCCGAACTCGTGATCTACCGGAGAGCAAACAACACCGGAAAGCAAAAATAACAATCAACACATGGCATTTGTGCAATGCATACAAAAATGATGACATGACATTTTAGATGCACCCTAGAAGCATTAAACAAGATCAACAAGTTAAATGGGGTCCCCATTATATGTCTTGCATTATTTGGAATAAACCCCATATTTAAACTTAGTGATTAATATTACTACTAGAGCACATTATTGTAATTGTGAGCAAATATGCATGATGATGATGATTCTGGATGATTCATGTTTTTCTGAACATTTTGGTATAAGGAACACAATTTTCGGATGTCCCGGTAAAAAGTTATTATTTTTATTATTTCCTCTTTTTAGATATTTGCTTTTAATAATTTTAATTCCAGCAACATTAAAATTTAGTTACTCGAAATCGAGGGAGAGAGTTGGAACATGAAGGAATCGCCGAAGTTCGCTGTCCCTAACGGCGCGTAGGAGTAGCGGGAGGTATGCGCTATCGAGGAAGAAAAAGAAAAACAAGAACAGCAAAAAAAACTGTAAAACCGGTCTCCAGCCCGGTTGGGCCGGCTGGCAGGCCGGCCTGCTAGCAGAGGGGGCCGGCAGTGAGGCCGGTCAGGGCCGGTTGTGAGGCCGGCCTCGTCACAGAGCCTTCCGGCTCTCAGCCCGGCTGGGCCGGTCCAAAGGCCGGACTTGGGCCCGTGGAGAACGGCATCCAGCCCGGTTAGGCCGGTTCTGCGACCGGCCGTGCGAGGAAAAAGAAGGAAAAAGGGGGGGCGCCCAGCGCGTCCGTGAGGGATCGAACCCGCGTCTGCTGGGCGCTGGCGCGGTGGGCTATCCACTGGGATGGATCGGTACTGGTGATAGGTAAGGGATCTGTTTTCTTTTGTTTTGCTCGCGTGGGATCTGACGAAACTGAAGTAGAGTTCAGTTTGGTGCAGTGGTGCGACGGCGGTGGACAGATCGGCGACGACCACGGTTTGGGGGTGCTCCGTGTGCGTGCGGGCGTGCAACCGAGTGCGGGAGTGGTGCTGAACTAGTGCGCGTGCTGGGACGCAGAGAACGGAATCGCACGGCACGGACGAGTGCTCGTCGAGTTCACGTCCATGGCGGAGACGAGGACGGCAGCGGGCTACGGCTACGGCGTGGAGCTCGCACCAACGCGAGAGGGGAGAGGGGAAGGGGTGCCACGGCACGGGAGGCTCACCACAAGCACGTTGGGGAGGTCGGGGAGGCCGGAGGGAGGTCGTTGGCGACGAATTCGTCCGGCGGAGCTTCGGACTGCAGCGGCGAAATGGTAGACGACGGCCGCGATTCCGGTCGCCCCAGCTCGATTCTTCCGGAGGAGATGAAGGAGACGGCGCGACGGAGGTGATGGTGGTGCTCGATTTGCTTCAGGAGCTCTACAATGGCGGCGAGGCGCGACGGCAGCCATTGCGGCTCGGTTTCCTCGCGGGAGAGGAAATGGAGAGAGGAGGGGGCAGGTGAGCGAGGGAAATGGGGGCAGCGCAAGTGGGGCTCGCGTGGGGCTTCTCTTCCTTGCAGGGGAGAGGCCAGAGGG
Organism: Poa pratensis; assembly: GCA_947311845.1. Lineage (NCBI taxonomy): Eukaryota > Viridiplantae > Streptophyta > Magnoliopsida > Poales > Poaceae > Poa > Poa pratensis. The sequence goes on along the minus strand of CAMZMU010000089.1, from coordinate 42,902,997 downwards.
GGCCCTGGAGCGGCAGCGTGCGGCGACCACGGTGTCGAGATGGTGCGGTCGAGCTTGTCCTGTGGCTACAGGGAAGAAGAAGGCGACTTTGCAATCAACCCCCTGGCTGCAGTTTCTTATTCACCAAGGAGTCCTTTTCTGTTTCCTTTTTAACTCCAGCAGCAATTTCAATGATTTTATGGAGGCACTTAAACAATTTATTAAAATCTGAAATTATTTGGGTAGCCTCCTGATATTGATATGAAGCTTCCTAATTTTCCCAGATTATTTGAAATTCATTTGGTAGGAAGATAAAATAGGAATTGCCCACAGGCAATTTGAGATTCTCTTCACTTATTTTATTTTCCAAATCAAAATAGTTTTGTCAAAATTAAATTTGGAACTTTTGGAACTTCCTTGACAAATATAAAACTCCAACAAATTTTATTTGTCACCAAAACTTGTCAAACTCATTCCGGTTAAGTTTTGGCATTTCAAGCCATGTGTTTTTAAAATGGTGCCAAACCAAGTGTTTTATTTGTTCCGCGATTTAATATGGATGCTATGATGCAATGCAACACAAAAGTGGAAATTTTATTCGGGTTTTTAGGTTCTCGAACTTGGGCTGTTACAGTGATACGTTTCAAGCGTATCTATAATTTCTGATGTTCCATGTTGATATTATACCAATTGTTACATGTTTTATATACACTTCATAGCATTTTTATGCATTTTCTGGGACTAACCTATTAACAAGATGACACAGTGCCAGTTCCTATTTTCTGCTGTTTTTGTATTCCAGAAAAGCTAGTCTGGAAATATTCTCGGAATTGGACGAAACTTGGACAGACCCTCCTATTTTTACAACACGAAGACGGAGTCTAGAGGAGACACGGAGGGGAGCCACGTGGCACCCACACCATGGGGCCACGCGGGCCCCCCCTGCCACGCCGTGGGGTGGTGTGGGGCCCTCGTGGCTCCGCAGCCGCCGCCCTTTCGCCTATTTATTCCTCCCGACGCGAAACCCTAAATACCCGAGCCATTATCCACGAAAAGTTCCAGAGACGCCGCCGCCGTCAACCCTAACTCGGGAGGGTTCAGAAGCTCTTCCCGGCACCCTGCCGGAGAGGGGAATCATCACCGGAGGGCTCTACATCACCATGCCTGCCTCCGGAGTGATGCGTGAGTAGTTCATCCTTGGACTACGGTCCATGGCAGTAGCTAGATGGTTGTCTCTCCACTTTATGCTATCATGTTTAGATCTTGTGAGCTGCCTATCATGATCAAGATCATCTTATTGTAATGCTACATGTTGTGTTTGCTGGGATCCGATGAATATTGAATACTATGTCAAGTTGATTATCAATCTATCTTATATGCTATTTATGATCTTGCATGCTTTCCGTTACTAGCTAGTAGATGCTTTGGACAAGTAGATGCTTGTAAGTCCAAGAGTGAGTATTTATGCTAGATAGTGGGTTCATGCCTCCGGTAATCTGGGAGAGTGACAATAACTTCTAAGATTGTGGATGTGCTGTTGCCACTAGGGATAAAATAACCGATGCTTAGCTTAAGGGTACGCCGTTAGGTCTAATGCATTTGTTTACTTTATGCATATTACTTAATGCAATTATTCGTTGCTTGCAACTTAATACCAACGGGGAACTCGGTATGACAACCTGGCGGTGGATTATTAGTCATAGACGTTGTTGGATAACGGTCTATGTATTTTGTCGTAATGCCCACATGAATATCATAGTAATCATCATGTCATATATATGCATTGTTATGCGCTCAATATTTTGTCAATTGCCCAGCTGTAATTTGTTCACCCAGCATGTTAGTTATCTTTTATGGAGAGACACCACTAGTGAACTGTGGACCCCGGTCCATTCCTTTACACTGATAATACAACCAACTGCAAACACTGTTCCTTTTCATTCTCAGCAATTTACTACTGTTTTCCACACCATACGTTTAATCCTTTGTTTTCAGCAAGCCGGTGAGATTGACAACCTCACTGTTTCGTTGGGGCAAACTAGTTTGATTGTGTTGTGTGCAGATTCCACGTTGGTGATCGTAAACGGCGCCACCAACAACCTTCAGAAGTGATTTCTTGCTCCTACTGGCCGATTAAACCTTGGTTTCATACTGAGGGAAACTGCTGCTACACTGCTTCATACCTTCCTCTTGGGGTCTCCCAGCGAACGTGTGATCCACGCTATCAGTGTTGTCCCATCAGTCATACGAATTGAACTCGCCTGTACACGATTAATAAACGTTGTGTTTGACCAACGATGCGTCATTTCGGTACTGTTCGTCCGCATGGCTGGGCTTCTTCGTGTTACTGCACAGTCGCTCCCGCCGACTGCCTGGAGTCGGCGTGACCAGCATCCAAGTTTTCGCTTGAAAAGATGCCTCCGTCCACTATCCCGCCGGTTCCTAGCCGCACCATTAACTCAAGAAAGAGCTGGTCAAAAACTTAAGCCGGCGACTCTTCCGACCTGCCGACATGTCATCTACGGAGTAATAAATAGCCATCATAACTATAGAGAATGCTCACTTTTGTTGTGAACCCGTCCGTGTCCTCGAGTGTTTGCTTTCTGCTCGACCGATATGAGCATCTCTGTCTTAATGCACCGAGTGTTCAGGCGGGCTCCTTGTTGTCGGCGTGACAAATATTCCGACACTGACCAACCTGGTTTTTTAGCAGGACGACTCATTAGAATGTGAACAGTGTGGTCAATGTCACTCTTGTCCTCTCTTAGGTTAAATTTTACAATTGTTTTGGTCGAGGGCAAGATTATTAAAGTTAACCGGTAGCGAAGAGCAGAGGAGGGTGAAAGCATAACATGACATGTTACTAAACCGGACGAAACGAACCCGGCACGGTCACGACGGACAACCGGCCCAAATGATTCAAACAACCCGCAAGAACACAACGGAAATTAAACCACAAGTTAATTCATATGCACAAAATAAACCAAAACGAAGATCAAACGTAATACCCAAAAAAGCAACAGCAGAAACTAACCCTAGAAATGACTCCAGCAAGAGTACACTCAACTTGAGCCGACTCCAATGATGGTACATACATTTCCGGTAGCCAAACCGCCTGATCTTCCCATCAGATTACTGAAACACCGAAAAATGCAACGGCAGAAATATCACTGGAGACGACTCCCGACAGTACAGTCGACTTCAGCCGACTCCAATGATACTACATGCATTTCCGGTAGCTAAACCGGCTGATCATCCCATCGGATTACTTGGGTACATTTGTAGCCACGATTCTTGCCTGGCAAGCCTTGGAGACAAGTTCCTTCGTTGGTAAGTCTTTGAGTAGCTATGTGTGGTACTAAATATAGAAACGAACATGCGCTAATAAAACGGCAGTAAGGACCAAGGGAGCGTGAACGCGTAACTTGACATGTTACTAAACCGGACGAAACAAACCCGCCACGTTCACCACGGACAACCGGTGCGGATGATTAAAATAAAAACGACAACCTGCAAAGACAAAAGGAACGTTAGATCACAATACAATTAAGAAAAGCACAAAAAAAACCAAACAGAAAAGAAAAGGAACACCCAAATAAACCAACAACAGAAACTAACCCCGGAGACGATTCTAACGATAGTACACTCAACTTCAGCGGCTCCAGCGAGAGTACGGGTAGTAGATATGGTTAAGCCGGATGGTGTTCCCCATCGGAATTTCTTGGGTAAATTGGTAGCCATGATCCATAACTAAGAAGCCTTGGAGGCAAGCTACTTCGTTCGTAAGGCTTCGAGCAACTATGTGTACTGCTAGAAAGAAAAAACAAACAAACGCTAAATTAAATACCCGGGACAAAAATATACCTAATTTTTTACGTCGGTTAGAAATCGAGCCGGCTTTCGGTTGGAGATCTCACCGTGATTGTGTCCATTAAAATTTAGTAGATTGTGTCCATTAAGTCGCCGTGAGATATACCCCTGCACTAAGCCGGCACGAAAGATGGGAACGGGTGTGGTTGCATGGGATGTAGGCAAATAGAATAATGGACACGATACGAGGATATGCCCTCTCGCGTTATGAAGGAAAAAAACAGTGTGCCCATAGGTGGTTGTCCTGTCGATGGAATGGGTTCCTGTCCTGCCGGCTCCGTGGTTTATACGCGTGTATACTTCATCCGTGTGTATCTAATCGTGCCGGCTCCCTGATGTCGGCCTACTCCAAGGAAACTCTATCCCATATAATCATATAACAGGCCATGGACAACATACTCTATATAGAAGGAAAAAAGACAGAATGTAAACAAAACGTATCAAGAATAAGGAAAACCGATATTTGTATGCTAAAACGATAATGACGGTACCTTCAAAGGAAAACACTTTGAACTTTTGATTAGCCTGCGTTAATTCCAATTGGAGACAACGTGAGGATATCGGTTCAAACGCATAAGAGCTGGGCAAATGTCCCCTGAGCAATTATGGACTTGCAAGCAAAGACAACTGCGACGGCACCGATGTCAGCTGAAGTAAGAGTTTCCAGTCTTGTGCCATGCCGTACATCCGTTGCATCTAAAAGCCCGTTATGTCTTCTACGGTGTCACCAAAATAAGATTCCTGTCATACAATACAGTACATAATCACGCACGAAAACCTCATAAATCACAAAACGTTAATCAATCGAAACCCTGTATTTATCTATATCGAATACGGTGACACAAGCTCCAATAAACGGGTACCAACCATGAAAAGAAAACAAACATCAAATCAAGTGGCCTACAATTTCTCTTGTAAGACGATTCGTCATCCAGCGGAGGAGACACCGAACGTGGAGTCACATGAGTAGTCACGCGTCGTATGTCCTCCGCATGAACTCACATAAACAACTTGTATCAAAGACACCAAACCGACAAACCGAAAAAAAATAGGAGACACCGAGCCGGCGACACTGAAAAACACAATAATAACCTATCAGATACAAGGAGGCGGCTAGACCCAGAACAGAACAATATTCCATTAGAGGTACGAAGCTGGCAAAAGCACAAACTTACAACCATCAAGCCGACGAGACTACCTGTAAGAAAACCAGCAACAGCAATGACTTCGGCGCAAACACAACCTGAAACAAACAAACAAACAAACGCACGAACGTTACATGTCCGGCTAGAAGAAAAACCTATTATGAAAAGCGAAATCTACATATATGAATCAATCAGACAAAGATACCGAAACAACAACGCCTATGAATAATAAGAAAATATGTCAAACACAACAAATAAATCCAACTAAACACCAGAGGTTAAAACCAGAGAAAAAAATAATAAAGGAGACAAGCACGAAACTATAAGACTCACAAAAAAAAGAACAAAAGCAGTGCAAGCAAATCAAGGAGGCCCCAACTCCAAGATCATAAATCTGTACCAAGAAATCGACCTGCATCAAGAAAGAAAAACAAATGAGTGCACGTTCAAATTGAACCGAACTAAACAATGATCCGAACTATGAACCATCAAACTCACCAAAAACAACCGACACACGGTGAATGAAACACACGAGCCAACCGGAAGAACCGAGCAAGATAACTTTCTGCAAACGAAAACTGAGCACGAAAAAAACATGAGAGCAGGACCGTCGAAAACAAAATTAATATAACACCCAAAATCACACAATAGCACAAACAGCGCAACAGAAAAACACCAAACAATCAAGATTTTTTTTTAAGAAATCAACTATACGAACAATATCCCAAAAACCACACGATAGCAAGCAACAAACATACAACAAAACGCAGATCGAGCATGCGAACACTATGACAGAAAGCACAATGAAAACAGAGCTGACCTTAACCGGACGAACGGGAAACCGGTTAACCTGCGACAAAAAAAAGCAACAAACAAGAAAGAAATGTTAGAAACACAGAAAACAAAGAAGAACAAACCGCACAAGCAACAAAGAACACAAAAACACACCGATCTAGCACATGATGGATGACATGAACAAAGAACGACCAAGAAAAGAGAGAGCAAAGCACGGTAAGAAAACCAACCTGATCTCAACGGGACCAAACGTGATCGGAAGAATAGCAAACGGATTCCATGGAAACACGGCAGAGCTCGAGAAGAGAACGGCGGAGCAAGAACAGCGAGGAAGAAGAAAAGAGGGAAAATGAAAGCTCCACTAACCATCCGATCCAGAACGCAAACTATATACCCCCGCCCCCAGCACAGTGTACACGACAATCCGATTAGGTCGGTAACCACTCGGAACCAATGGCGAGACGCCAGCTCGGACGAAGAAATTGGGCCCAAATTGCACATGACATCACGAACAGTGTCACGTACCCGAGTATCGTGCGAAATACCGAGCGTACCCCGACACACTATAGAAAATACGCAACGACGACCCACGCACGGGAGAGATCGACGACGCAAACGTATAGGGCGACCGACATGTGGACCACGGGAGGGGATGGCCCCATCGTCAGCGAGAGAGAGGGAGAAGGAACCATGTACGAAGATCGCTCTCCCAGAAGGGCACGTAGTGCATCCGCTAAAAACCTAGAACGGTAAATGGACAAATCAACCAATGGGAAGAACGCAGTGCGAATCTCACAACCCCGCCACACCGATGAAACGCGCGGCGTGAGGCCGACGGGTGGGCCCTCGGGCTCTAGGGTGCATCGGGAGAGGGCGTCAGCGAGAGTGGGTTCACGAAGGTTGGTACGGTTAGCGACTTTGCGAATCCCTGTTCATGACGACTCCAGGAACCGGCGGGGATCGAACGGTGCGGAGGTGTGGAGCGGAAAGCTCAGATCGCTGTGGTGCGCTCAATGGGTCTCACCGTTTATATCTTTAGATTAAGTTATTGGAAAACTTGATAATTAGTTCCTTTTGTTAGACTTAAGGAAGATCTCAAAACTTGTTTAGGCATGAATTGTATTCTGACAGAATCAAGAGTTGACTACAAAATATCTAAGGATCTGTAGCACAGTTTTGATGGACCTAAAAGACAAATTACTAGTTTGATCTATATAAGATATTGATAAGACATATTCCTTTATAGGAAAAATTTTGATCGAGGAAGTGTACTAAGTACAGCTCGAGGGTCTTATTAATTGAATATGGAACTAGTAACCAAGTTATTTGTCTATGACAAATAAAGAAGGATGATATTGAAAGACTGGATAATTGAGGATGAAGCGAAATAAACTTGTTTAAAAGTTTCATAAAGGAAATAGCATGTCATAGTTTCAACGAAATCAGTGGGAGCTTAAATGTGTTATTGAGTTATTGAGTGACATCATAGATAATTATTGTATTTCATTATGTAGTATGAAATTAAAAGATTTTGATGACATATACATATGGAACATATTATAAGCCGTATTGGGAGGTATCGTTATAGTGGTATAATATTGTGTTGCGAAAATTTCACTAGGATGTTTTGAACTTGGTTAAATACATGGGAGAATTTATATTCTAAAAAAGATAGAGAAATTCATGTGCAAGATCCATGGCTGTTGAAAAACGATGGTGAGCATGATCAATTGATTTTAATCTTGATCATAAAGAGAATTTCTTGGCTAGTGCAATTTTGAGATCAAATAGGAATAATTAATATTAATTGTTGTCAAATTGAATTTTGTAACAAAAGCTCGAGTATCGTTTGCAATGTTGTCATAATTTCCCAAAAAATTAACAAATAAATTTGTTTTAATTCCTCAACCGCAATGTGGGGACATTGAAGACGTTAACATTAGCTCTATGTAATAATTTTCCAAAGGATTATCAAAGAAAGTGTTTTCATTCCCCAACTGCAATGTTGTCATACTTGATTCCTTTCTTATGATTGTATGGAGCCCCATACTTGATTCCTTTCTTATGATGGTATGGAGCTTACCTATTGTTTTCCTTCAAAATAAAGGAACACTCAATGACAATTGGGTAAGAGTAAACATGTCCATAGGAAGATCAATGAATGAGCAATGTGGTAGCAGAGAATGTTGTACATGATATGAGTGAGTCAACTGCTGGATGTATGCCCAAAAGGCAATGTATTTATATATCTGATTCATTAATTATGTTTTGTGTATACTATGCTATAACTGTTATGATTTTGAATACGTGATTCAGGAGAAAGCTCATACGCATGTGTAGAAAACATGAACAGTAAAATATACCCTAGTCTTATCTACAGACTAATTTGTTGAATGCTTGATGATCACGCTTTCATGGTCATGGACATTGTATATGTCAGCATCAATGAGTGGCATTTTGTTGGAGAATAATATGGCTGGGTAGACCCAGTTTTGGTATGCTAAGAGATTCCGTTTGTTTTGTCCTTAGCTTATCTCAGAAATATTATTATACGGCATGTCCTTGAACCATGAGGTTATTAGCGTTGTGTATACTAGAAGAATTACTTTGGTGCTGTCAACCATAACTGCCGTCACTGGGTGATCATAACGGCAGTTACTTGGTAGTTACGAAGGTGTGCATAATCTTAATGTTCTAAGATGAGAGATTACTCCTCTGTCAAAAGAGAGATACGCCCTGGGCCCACTCGCCCACTCAGTATGAGAGGTATCCATTATGTTCTGCAGACAATGCATGGTAAAGTTACACCGTGTGGGATATCGTAATACGGGAACGATTAAACGAAACTTACCAGTTAACAGATAGACAAAGATGTAGTGAATCAGGAAAGATTCATGTCAACATCGACGGATCTATACCTCGGGTAAAGTTTTGGTATCGCGAGTAATGGAAATGATGTATTAGTGATCGACAGGTTCAACAAAGTGTCTTCGCATAACGGTAGCAGTTATTCAGGTTGTCCACGGACCTGACCCTGGCCGGTGATTAGATGAGAACATCTAATTATAGCTACACGTTATCGAACCAGTAGGGTGGACACGCTTAAACTAGGATTGGTTAGTTGTATATATTGGTTGGTCTGGAACAAGTTGAGAGAGTAACACCGGAATGGTATATGTAATTTTTTATGTTCCATGCTTGTTTTATACCAAATGCTACATGTTTTATTAATTTACACTTTATATCATTTTTTATGCATTTTCTGGAACTAACCTATTAACAAGATGCCACAGTGCCAGTTCCTGTTTTCTGCTGTATTTTTGCTTCAGAAAAGCTAGTCGAGGAAAATTCTCGGAACTGGACGATAATTTACATGATTTATTTCTACTGGAGCAGGTGGGTCCTAGGCGCGGCCATGGCCTGGCCCGCGCCCCAAGGTCGTGTGGGCCCCCTGGTCCTCCTCTGACGGCGCCCTTTCGCCTATAAATTGCTTCGTCACCGAAAACCCTAAGTACCCGATCAGAAATCCACGAAAAGCTCCGTCGCCGCCGTCGTGGTCAACCCTAGTTGGCACCCTGCCAGAGGGGAGATCATCACCGGAGGGCTCTACACCACCATACCCGACTCCGGACTGATGCGTGAGTAGTTCTCCACGGGAGTACGGGTCCATAGCAGTGGCTAGATGGTAGTCTCTCCACTTTGTGCTATCATGTTTAGATCTTGTGAGCTGCCTAACATGATCAAGATCATCTTTATGTAATGCTACATGTTGTGTTTGCTGGGATCCGATGAATTGTGAAGTTATGATCAAGTTTGTTCATCTATCTATCTACATGTGTTATTTATGTTCGTGCATGCTCTCCGTTGTTAGTAGATGCTTTGACCAAGTAGATGTTAGTAACTCCAAGAGGGGGTATTTATGCTAGATAGTGGGTTCATGTCTCCAGTAGCCTGGGCTCGAGTGACGGAAACAACTAAGCCTGTGGATGTGCTATTGCCACTAGGGAGAAAACAACAATGCTTTGTCTATGTGTTATTTGCATTGTTTACATTACACACTTTGCTTATTGCAGTTATCTGTTGCTTGCAACTTAATACTTGTGAGAGACACAGATGTTATCTCGCGGGTGGATTATTAGTCATAGATGCAGCTAGCAAGCAGTGTATGGATCTTGTTGTAATGCCCCATATATTTCATAGTGAACATGTTCTTGTCATGATATGCATTCGCATGCCATTGCACTTTGTCAATTGCCCAGCTGTAATTTGTTTACCCAACATGTTAGTTTATCTGTTTTATGGAGAGACACCTCTAGTGAACTGTGGACCCTGGTCCTTTATTTTACACTGATACGAACACCGTTTCCACTACGTTCTGCACTCATTTGCTCGCTATCAACTTTTGCATTTACTTTTATTCTCCACACCATACGTTTAACCCTTTTGTATTCAGCAAGCAGGGAGATTGACAACCTTTCAGTTAAGTTGGGACAAAGTATTTTGATTGTGTGTGCGCAGGTCCACGCTAGAGCTACAAGCGCCAGAGTAATTCTGACACCGTGTTGCAGCTCTTCCAACTCCTACTGGTTCGATAACCTTGGTTTTGCAATCAAGGGAAATTTTCTACTGTGCTGCTTCATACTTCCCCTTAGGGTTTCCAACGGGCGGTTGTAGCCGCATCAATCTACGTGATAGATATATTTATATATCAGAGAGATTATAAAGGCAGACATTGGATGTCTCGGAGTGATAGAAGTTACTATCATTGTCGCATTTATTCCGAGGGTGTTTATGTAGATGGAATATTTATCAGGAGTATTTTGTCAGCGGACACTGGGTGTCGCGGATCATGTAAAAGTGTTTTATGTGATCCGTAATTAATTCCAGGAATATTCTGTAAAAGGAAATATTCAAATAAGAATTAATTAGACAAAATATTAATAAATTAAATATCATTTAAATATTAATTTATTTAATTAATAAATAATTATTGAAAAAATATTAAAACTAAAAGGCAAATAAAAGGTGGCTGCCACATGGGCCCTAGGGGGCCCACATGGCAGGCGCACCACCACTAGGTGGTGGTGGGCCGAAGCCGTGGGGGGGGGGGGGGGATCCCATGGCCGAACCCAAGTGGGCCCGTGGGGGAGGCGACCGGCGGCGGCGACCAAGGGCCGGCCAGCCCAGGTCGGTGCGGGCAGGCGGGCCGCACCCGGGGCGCACCAAGGAAGGAGGGGGAGGTGAGTTGGAGTTGGATTCCAACTCCCCCTCCCAAACCGAATTGGGATTGGGGTCTTTCCCCTTCCCCAAGTCCCTCCACCCCTTGGCCATCTATATAAACTCCCACCCCCTCCTATTTGGAGATACACAAGAAACACAAGTTTCTCAAGTTTAGATCTTCTCTAGTTGGATTAGAGGGATACTCTCCGATTAGACTAGATCTAATCTCTCTCTTTCTCCTTCTCATGTGTTGAGATCTCCACCTTCATATACGCTAGTAGTGCTTCAATCTTGGACGGCAAAGCCCTGCTGAACCTTTCCCGTCGTACGCGTGTGAGCTCTCAGAGGGGTGAGACGTCTGACCCTCGCTCTGCTGGACCAAGGAGATCAAGCAAGTAGAAAACGACGAGATCTCTCTACCTGGCTTGGTTGAGAGAATCTTCTACATGCTACTTCAACTACGTCATTGGCGCTTCTTCCGCAACTTCGGTGCTAGTAACGTATTCAATCTAGATATTCGGATCTTCGTATTCACATGTATCTTCATAGTATAGATCTTGGGATGTTGCATAGCACGGTAGATGAAAATTTTAAATTTCGTTTGCGCAACCCAGCATCAACAATGACTGATTGGATCACCGGTATGTAGTTATTGAAATCACTAAAAAAGACTTATATTTAGAAACAGAGGAAGTAGCCGTTATCACTGATTTTATAATAAACTACAAAAATAGTGTATAGAATTTTGGAATGTATACATGCATTGTTTAGGGATTCTATAAATAACAGAATATGGGTTCGCACAAAAAAAGAATAAACGAACAAGCCTATCCCTCTATTCGGAAACATAATTTCATAGCGATCATGTTTAGCTTTTGTACAAGAGTACATCAGAAAATAAATGAATGGAGAAACCCCAAGGCATGTATTCAACAATGCTACATGTAGAAAGGAATTGAATTCCTCATTCTGTAATACACAATTTATATACCCTTGCAAACCTTTTACCCTTGCAAAATTATGTTTTGCAGTGATCTGAACGTTCGATGCATAACAAAAGATTAAATGAAGAGAGCAACCTAACTCAGCCTGCCCAATGCCTGTCCCCAGCGGTTGCAGGGCACGATCCACTGGGGGCGTGACAGAGGTTCTCCGACAGGTGGGTAGGCTGAATCTAGTACACAAGGATCTAGAAATTCCACATCAAACTGAAATAACAGCCTCAGTGAATAGGTGTGTAACATGAATTTAGTTACCCATGGACCCTGAAATTAAACATCGGTCTCATGCTTTCTATGGCGATTCATCCAAAAACTCGATAGACGACGACGTGCTTTCTTCTGGTCTGACGAAGAAACATGCTCAGGTGCTCAATGCCTAGTTGCGTGGAAACGGGCTTGCACACCAAAGAACTGTGGGGGTCTAAGGTATTAAAAACTTTGCTCTTTGATGAAATTTTGCTACAAATTCATGCATGGGATGGACTCCCTTGGAAACTATGGCTACAACAACACTCACCAAGCCACAACGTACACAGCTACCCAGCTCCAATCCTACCTCTCAAAGCTGATTCTAATGCTTTGTTGTAGTGGTATATGCTGACGGACGCGGAGGATCAACGGACCATGCGGAACGGCCAGCCGTTCTCTGCACGCGAGAACTACTTCGCCCTCCACAGCCACATCCTCGACGAAATGGTAATGCCGCTCTGGACATTCAGGGCGCCTGGCCGCGTTCACGTCTTCGGCTGGCTCCTGCACCTCCACAGACTCAACACTCGACAAAAACTCGCAAAGAAGAAAATCGTGCCTGACGCATTCTGCCCTAGATGCCCGTAGATCGTGGAGGAAAAAGAACATCTCTTCTTCGGCTGCGCCACCACACAACAAGTCTGGAATGAGGTCGACATGCCCACACTCTCGTTCGACATGCCAGACCTTTGGACCCGCTCGCACCACCCACAGATCACGCACGCCATCTAGCCCTACGCTCTACTCTCCGCCCTTGGAAGATTTGGGACTCTAGGAACGATTTCATTTTTCGCCATGTTGATCACGCACCAATGCAGACTGTTGGAACATCATTGATGATCAAACACTGTGGGGGCATCGAATCAAAATCCCCATGCACAAGGCTCACGCCACACGTTGGCGCGATCACCTTAACCTCCGTACTATGTAACCGCTCCTTTGAAGAAATGAAATTCAGGTAGGGATCCTCTCTCCCCGGTGATTGTTTCAAAAAAATACATCAGTCTCAGTTAGGAATTTTCAGACAGACCTGTGTACCGTGTGCGCAGTGAGGGACATTGCAATTGAAAGGAGGGCCTTGCCATGCCGATTGATCAAGTCGAGGCCCAGATTCGGTTTCAGGTCTCCCAAACGATCCATCAAGATGTGTGCCCTAGAGATGAAAAAAATCAACCAGCCAGGATCCAATGTCGTTGATCAGAACCAAACAAATCACCTGAATTTCAGTTTCAGTTATCTCAACTCCGGTCTTGGGAACCCAAAGCGGTGAATACTCCCGCCGAAAATCTGGGGGTCGACACAGTACACAGGGACGACAGTCTCGGAGACCGCCCACGCGTGCACTGCACCATCGCCTCGCTATCGATCACTCGGAGGTCGCTCCTGAATCACACGCCAACCACCTACTCCCGCGCACATGGTAGGCGGTGGGGTGATTCCTATTTGACGCCCGTTGTGTCGGTTAGCGGCGCAACGCGTACTTGTCCGGTGCCTTTCGTTCCGAAACTGGGCCGGCCCAAGTAGCATCCTCAGTTCCGGTTTAAGGACACTTCTAGAAGTTTCGCCAGGTTTTTCCCTTGCTATTTTCGTGTTCTTTTTGGTTCAGTGCCTGGTTATTTTTCTTCCGGTTTTTGGTTTTTCCTTTTCATGTCCTTTTAATCTGTTTTCTGTTTTCATTTTTATTTTTGAAAAAATTCAAATTTTAAAATTGTTCAGATTTTGAAAATGTTCATATTTGAGAAGCGTTCAAATTAAAAATGATCAAATTTTAAAATTTTCAGGTTAAAAATAGATTTGAAAAAGATCAAGAACCATTTTCAAATTCATGAACCATTTTTAAATTCATGAACAATTTTTCGTGAACTATTTGAAATTTGGGACATATTGAATTCATGACCATATTTTCAAATGAGTGAACAGTTTCTTAAATTTCCAAAATTTCAAATTCGTGAATATTTTTTATAATTTGTGGAGATTTGAAGAAAACCACCATTTTAAAATATCTGGGAACATTTCTGATTTTACCAAAAAAAATAGCAGGAAAAACTTGATGGTTTTCTTTGAACCAGCAGCAAAAGCGGAAGGAAAAAACTTAACCGGAGCGAACCTTAGCGAGCGAGGGGAAAACCTATATATCGCCCTACGGCGATGCGTGCGTGTAGCGTCGCCTGAAGGGACGCGCGTGTCGGCGCGGATGGTCCGGCCCATCAGGCGATTTTTTTCCTTTTCTTCTTTGTTTTGTTTTTGTTTTTGTTTTCGTTTTCGTTTTCAGTTTCCGTTTTTTCTTTTTCTTTTCTTTTTTCTTTTTCTTCAATTTCCTTATCTTTTTTATATTTTTTTCTTTCGAAAAAAATAAAATTGGAGAAAGTTCAAACCAAATTTGTTCAGATTTGATTTTTGTTCAAATTTAAAAATGTTTGCGATTTGAAATTTGTTCAATTTTAAAATTGTTCCGGTTTCGAAATTTGTTCGTATTCGGATTTTGTTCAAATTCGAAATTTGTTCCGATTCTAAATTTGTTTAAATTCGAAATTTGTTCCGATTCGAATTTTGTGCAAATTCGAATTTTGTTCTGATTCGAAAATTGTTCAGATTTAAAAAATTGTTTGGTCTCAAAATTTGTTCGGATTTGATTTTCTTTCAAATTTAAAAATTGTTCGGTTTGCAAATTATTTTGGATTTGATTTTTTTTCGTATTTGAAATTTGTTCGAATTTGAAAAAGTAAAAAAGAAATTGAGCATTTGAAAAAAAAAGTACAGTGCTCGTTTAGCCGGCCCACGAAGCAGTCCCTTCAGGTGACGGGACGCGAAATCGTCGCCGACCTACAGGGCAATCCCTATATGTCGACCAGTCGACGATAACGACCCATCGCACACCCCCTTCGTGGGCCGGCCCAATAGGATAATACCTCTAGTTCTCTGTTTTCTGCACTTTCCGGCTATTTTTTCTTTTTTCGTTTTTTGGTTGTTTCTTTTTTCTTTCTTCTATTTCTTTTTTTTCCTGTTTCTTTTTTCGGATTTGAATATTTTTCAGTTCTTAAAAAATGTTCAAAACTAAAATTGTTCAGTTTTCCTATAACTTCAAATTTAAAAAGTGTTCAGTTTTTGAAAACTGAACATTTTTTGAAAAATGTTCAAAAGTAAAAAATTGTTCAATTAAAAAATTGTTCAGTTTTTGAAAGCTGATTATTTTTGAAAAATGTTCAAAAGTAAAAAATTGTTCAAATTAAAAATTTGTTCAGTTTTCAAAAAAATGTTCATATTTGAAAAATGTTCATATTTGAAAAATGTTCACTTTTTGAAAAAAATACAGTTTGGAAAATGTTCAGTTTTTAAAATTTTCAATTTTTTTAAAATGCTCAGAAATAAAAATTGTACAAATTTTAAAAATGTTTTAAAAAAAATTGTTCAAATTTTTGGAAATGTTCATGATTAAAAATTATTCAGTTTTCAAAAAGACGTTCAAATTTGAACATGGGCCAGGTTCTGGGCGGCCCATGTACGAGCAGTCTAAAGTGGACCAAGCCCAATAGCGCGCGGAGGGGTGTGCGATGCGTGGTTAACATCGCATAGGTCGACAAATAGGGGCTCCCACCTACAGCACCTCCCGCGAGCGAGCGAGCGTGCGTGCGACTTAGCTGGGCCGGTCCAACCAGGTACGATAGAAAACCAGAGGCTACACGGAAATGAGGCGGCGGCGATAAGACAGCCCACGTGGTATAGGCCCATGTACACGCACATCGCACGCCACAAATCGATAAGCCCACAAAAGTAGGTTACTATTCTCAAAAAAAAAAAAAAAGTAGGTTACGAACGTGAGGGCCACGTTTCTAGAAGGCCTCATCTGCTGCTGAACGTGCTCTTTCCCTAAAGAATCAGCTGCTGAACGCTCGATCCGTTCACTCGATCCGAGCCAGGGTAAAACCCTTCCCCGGACTCGTCTCCCGCCGCCGCCGCCGCCGCCGCCGCCATGGACCCATCGCCGGCTCCCGACGCCTCCACCGCAGCCGTGGTCGACGCCGACCCTTCCCCGTCTCCCGATGCCTCCTCTTCCGCCGCCGCTACCCCAGCCGCTGAGGACCTCGCGGGGGCCGTGGCGGGGATGACCCTGGACGAGCGGGTCGAGCTGCTCAAGGGCATCGGCGAGGAGTGCATTCAGCCCGACGAGCTCAGGCGGCTGCTGGAGAAAAAGCCCGTCCCCATCGCCTACGACGGCTTCGAGCCCTCCGGCCGCATGCACATCGCCCAGGTTCGACAAAACTCGCCGCCTTCCCCTCTAGTAACTTCGAATCGGAATTGCGGCTCCACCAGCAGCATTTAGTAACTTCTGTTTCTAGGCAGCGTTCGTGGACCGGAGTTTCGGATTTAAACTAACGTCATTACCGAATTTTATGAGTGCACTATGAAGATGACATGTGGTCTTACTTGTCAGTGTGGTGTTATCATCTAATATCGTGATATGTGCCTACAGTAGTACTCTAGGCATATAGTGACCAGCTAATTTGATACCCAAATTAGAGGTTAGCACTTAGCATGATGCCACCTAGCTTGGTGTTTGCACTGGATGTATGCATGGCTTAGTTTTTTCTGTATGCATAAAACAAGGACTAGTCGAGTTGCATTTTTTACTCGCAATCATTATGTGGAACAGACCGGCTGAATGCCATGCGCTGATTATGTATGACTGGCCGGTTCTTTTTCGTGCTAGTGATTATTGATTAAACTGCTTAAATCACTGAGGAGGAATAAGAAACCAAAAACAAAGTGTTAGGACAGAATACAAACAGAGATTGCCAGAAGAAGAGGATCAATAAAACTAAAAGAAGTCAACAACAAAAGTCCCTAAAATAAGGAGCACTGTCCTGAACACCTCTTTATCCAGCACTATATCTGGCTGGTACTGTATGGGAGCGCCAGTTGGTTTGGATAACCCAACCACGGTTAATCAGGCTCTGAAAGGAGAATGATTAGTTCACTGCTTGCATTTTTGGTTGAGTCATTGTCCGGTGTTAATAAGAACAAAACATGTTAGTATAAATGTTTATCTTACACGTGCTTTAGCAATTCTTGAGGGTGCTTACACAATTATGGAAATTGTACTTTAGTAATGCAGGAGACCGATATGCACAAATTGTTTCAGATCGTAAGACCTGAGCAAGACTTGCTGACGATAGACATTTTCACATGTTCTATTCACAGGGTATTGTGAAGACAATTAATGTTAACAAGATGATCAGAGCGGGATGCAAAGTGAAAATATGGATAGCAGACTGGTTTGCTCAGCTAAACAACAAGATGGGTGGCGACCTAAAAAAAATCCAGACTGTCGGGCGCTACATGATTGAAATATGGAAAGCAGCTGGTATGAACCTGGATGGTGTTGAATTCTTATGGTCTTCAGAAGAAATCAACAGGCGTGCAAATGAATACTGGCCACGTGTAATGGACATTGCCAGGAAAAATAATGTCAAGAGAATAACGAGGTACAGCCATTTAGATGGCACATGTATTCAAATCATTCTTTACTTCCAAAGTTCAAACTCAAACATAGTTTAGTTATCTTATTTGTTTTCTTACTGCACAGGTGTTGTACGATTATGGGTCGTGCTGACAATGAGGAATTGACTGCTGCACAGATCTTCTATCCTTGCATGCAGTGTGCTGATATATTCTTCCTTAAGGTTTGTATATTTATATTGCAGACATCCCTCTCTAAAATCAAAGTAATTAAATTCTCTCCATAATGTAAATAAAGTTGTTGATTTCACTCGGTATTGTAAGATGGTATAGATTTCTTCTAGGTTTCTAGACTGTCACTAATTCTCTCTTAAACATTTCCTTGTGTAGGCAGACATATGCCAGTTGGGCATGGACCAAAGGAAGGTTAACATGTTAGCAAGGGAATACTGCGATGACATAAAAAGGAAGGACAAACCAATTATTCTGTCACATCGTATCCTGATCTGCCACTGTTGTGCTGTTCATATTTTTTTCCGTGTTGTGTTTTGTCTTGTTATAGTTAATATATGTGTCCAATGGTTATGGTATTATGATTCCTGAATAGTGGTTCACTGCCCGGCTGTACAAAAGTAGTCGTTCCTTAACGTGAACTACAGATATGCTGCCCGGTTTCAAAGAAGGCCAGGAAAAGATGTCAAAGAGTGATCCATCATCGGCTATCTTCATGGAAGATGACGAGGTTCTCGTGATATTTTCTCTTCGTTAACATTCTTTTTTTTTCTCCAAAAGTTGTGACACCTAATCTGTCCATGCAACCTCATCGTGGTATGTTTGAATGTTGAAAGATATTACTCAGCTAGGATATTGTAGCCTTTTAGGGAGTATGGTCCTTGAATGCTATGCAAGAAAATGAAGCCCTAGCCACTCTACTTAGAGTCTGTCTGGTTCGGCTTATATTTGGCTTTTGGAGTTTGGCTTATAAGCCACAAAAGCACCTATAAATAACCAACTTTTGGAAAAAGCCAAAAGCACTTATTTAGTTGCTTTTGTGGCTTATAAGCCAAAAGCCAAAATAAAGCCTAACCATACACCCTATTACATGTTAGGTTTGGCTTTTTAAATTTACTTACACTCTTTATATGGGTTGAAATGCATTTTTATTATTTTAATAAGTTTCTGCCACTGTATTTTTTTACGTGAAGTTTCTACAGTCATCAGTTTATCGTAGTAACTCTGGAATTTATGCGCAACATCTATCTGTCAAAGGTTTGGCCCTTTTTCTAAGCTGATATTATAACATAACCAATTTTCTTGCAGGCTCAGGTAAATGTGAAGATAAAGCAAGCATTTTGCCCTCCCAAGATTGTTGAGGGAAATCCGTGCCTGGAGTACATCAAGTACATTGTTTTCCCTTGGTTTGACAGGTTTGAGGTGGTTCGGAAGAAAACAATGGCGGTAACAAGTAATATTCTTTTCTTGGACTACCAGTTCAAAACACTCCTTTCTAATGTTAATTATGCGAGAGAGTCATATAATATATAGATTTCTATGCCACCATAATCTATGATTGTTGAATAAACACATGGTCATCCATTTAATTTATCTCTGTTGAAAATTGTTTACTATTGAGTTTTGAGTCTCCAGCTTTCTGTGTGGAATTATAACAACGATTGCTTTTAAACAGGACATTTTTAAACATGGATGAACTCACTGCTGATTATGCAAGTGGTGCTTTGCATCCTGCCGACGTTAAACCTGCTTTGGCCAAAGCGATCAACGAAATATTGAAGGTATTATTTTTCTCACGTTTTAAGGAACTATAAAGTTATGCACTCTTTCAGCATTACCTGCAGTTTTTGCTTGTTGGTTTTGTTCATTCCACTACTGCATTTCTCATGATTCATTGTTTAGTCGATTTTATTGTGAATTTGTGATGTTATTTTTTGATCATTCTGCATCCTCGTAATTTGCGTCATTCCTAGCAAATATTATCGATGACCCATTTTTATTCTTGAGTTGTCAATCTTGTGTCTTATAAATGCAGTTTTGAATTAACCTGTTTGTGATCTGGACACCTATGGTTTGTTTCAATCAAGTCGTCTTTTACAGAAACTTTGAATGTCTCATATTCATTCATATATACATTTTTATGTCACTAATAACATATTGCATTTTCAGCCTGTTCACGACCACTTCAACACCAGCGATGAAGCCAAAGTTCTCCTCAACACTGTTAAGGTACAATATTTGTACTCACTTGCATGGATGAATGTAATATAGAAACTTTAGCTGTTATCTGCCTACATACTTACTCCATATACACTTAAGACCGATCAATTTATTTCATCCTCACCCCCCATGCTCGTGCTCTACACTGAACAATTGCAGCAAGTTACCAGTTGCACTTTTAAGTGGAACTTTGTAGTGCCGCATATCGATTAAATGGGCATAGCATGCTTCATATATTTGTTCAATTTGACTCTAATTGCAGTTTTGTTTCCGTTGTTCTCATGATAATCATGACCTAGATAAAACTGTCACTAGTTGCTATTGGCAGCATTGTTTGATTGCGAGGAATTTAATCCGGATTTTTTTCTCTTTTGCAGAAGTACAGGTAAGCAGTTGATGAGCAAGACCTTCCCGATCTCTGCATGGACTCTGAACCAACACCAGAAGCATACACATTTTTCTTTGGAGAAGTTCGTGGGCACAATTTTTGGCGTACTGATACCTGTCCATCGCTGATATTCATCTGAACGACTGCTTATTGTGCTACAATCTCTTTGTGTGACAGCGTTCATGTGAGCTCACCTTCATTCTAGAAGGTATAGGACTTGTGGCCTGACATTGTAGCTGCTTAAAAGTCGAGATGAAATAATTTTCTTACCGTCCTTGTGAATTCTCTCGAGTGACAATATTCCCAGCGGGGTGTTGGTGTAGCTGGTGAAGGCATGGGCGAAGACCTAACCAGGGTTCCACGCTATGCTCGTGTGGCCCCTCGTGCTTCCCGTTCCCCGGTGACAAAGCTCGCTAGCGATTAATTTGTCTCTCTGGGAGAGTATAGACTAGATTAGACGCGACGGGGTAAGAAATTACGCTGGGTGAGAGGCTTGTGCTCGACGGGTCAGTAAGCGGAGGGCTCGATTGAAGAGTGTTTTGACCATAGATAGTAACTTTCTTTTTGCGGAATTATATTTATTAAACATTTAGTACGACGTATAGCTGCGCTCAAACATCATCACCATGTAAGCTCACACAACTTTTATTGACGGTTGGAGTGGCTGAGCTTCAAAATTAAGGAGGTGTCACCATTTGACTTTTGTTGAAGATCGGAAACAAACTGAAAAATAGTTCAATTTAAACACATAGGCCATCATTCCTAGGGGATGAGGTGGCGACACAACAACAAAGGGGAAAATGACACATGTAGGCGCAGCAAACACTGCCATTGAAAACCATGGCCCTGGGCTGTTACTCGGCTCCACCGCCACCCTAGAGAGACACTGGCAATGGCCTGAACTATCAGCGAGAAAGGCGGCTGGGCCAGGGCCTCCATATCTAGATCCCACTGGTCGAACCTTGCTAACTACGCACTCCCACCGCCCTCCACCTGGCCTCCCTCACGCCAATAAGCACGACCAACACCATCGCCACATGGCTCGTCGGAGAGCCGCCTTCACATCCTCTATCTATGGTCACCGTACCATATTTGAACCCTACACGGGAGAAGCACTAGGGAGGGGTCTAACCACCACTATCATGCCTAGCTACACGAGTTTCTAACGGCCTTCTATGGGAGTGGGGAAGGGATGGTAACGGCTGGGGTTCTGGTCGCCATTTAGAGAGAGGGCCACGACATGCGAAGAGGTCGTCAACCAATCACCACCTTTCTACAAATAATATTTAATAATGAAATTATATTTTTATATAACATATGGAAAGTATGAATCATAAATTTGTTGTATCTAAATATGAGTTGTGGTGGATCTTAATGGGGTATTATTTTTGACTTGAAGAATTGGACAAGGAGCCTCATGTTCTCTAGTTGGGGCCGCAACGTGTCTTGGCCTGTGAGATCACCAACCCGAGAGAGAGAGAGAGAGAGAGAGAGAGAGAGGAGGAGGAGGAGGAGGGGAGAGACAGAGAGAGAGGAGAGAGGGAGGGAGGGAGAGAGAACGGGAAAAAATTTCTCAAGCTTGTTATCGTGTGACGATAATTTCACCGAATTACAATTAAACAATGTAGAATCTTAATAAAAAATTGATACATGAGTATCTCTTTCTATACACATGAATTCTTGTGTGTATTACCTATAAATTTGTGGCGATAAAAAACTTAAAGGACTGTGGCAACACACATACATCCAACTAATTATAATAAAGAATGTTTGAGAGGTCCAAACAAAAAAGCAATACAAAATAGGGCATACCAAAGAAAGTTAAGCTTATTACAATTTACATGAAGATGCTGCGATGGATGCATGCCTCATTTGACAGTTCTTTGTTTGTAAAACTTTGTCCAGTTGTTAGTCTAACTTAGTATTTCGTGAGAAATACATGATTAAAGTTCACCTTAAGATCAGTACCCAATGGAAAGTCAAGCGGAAGTGCACATAAATTATTTTACTTAATCTTCTTGTACATGTATGAATTATAGACTCGTTTTATTTGTCTAGCGGTGCGAAAATATAAACGTTTTATTGATCTTAGTGCCACTGACATTGTGTCTACAATTAAAACTGGTCTATATTAAAATCTTAGAACCCTAGACCCTTGATAATGCAGACCTACAGAAAGAAATTTTATATAACTTATGGAAATAAATTTGTTACTATGCTAAAGGTTCTAAATAGAGACAAAACTTGAAAGATGGTGACAATTTGTTTCCCATAACTTTGATATATTATGAACAAGACAAAAGATCTCGGTTGAAAACCAAGCAACAAGCTTGTAACCAAGATGTGATCATTGTTTACTAACTATCTTGCTCATTAAGAATTAACTCCTCTACGTGTAACAACTTTTAAATGTAAAACATTACAACCGACAATCCTAAAAAGCTTATTTTCTTAAACAAATAAAGTAACAACATGGTGATATCCCACCTGAACTTTTCCGTTAAAACGGATGACAATCTCTCCAAATGAGGAAGAGGGTCCCCACAATGTGTATGAGGGGGGGGGGGGGGGGCATCCGTTACATGGTGCAGATGAAGTAGAGGGGCCAGGGGGGTTACATATTGAGTGGCTCATGCCAACGTAGGAGGGCCATGGAGAGGGGGGGGGGGGGGGGGGGGGTGGTGGTACATATTGAGTAGCTGATGCCAACATAGGAGGGCCGCACAATCCATATCGACTAAGCGCACGACACACCCATGTCCGTGTGTGGTCCTAAACTAGGCCATAGAACGCGAGACCGATCACATTGGAAGACCATCTACGTATGAGTTTTTACAGGTGGTCCAATCACATCACCATTGCAAGTATTGAGGGTGGGGGCACAATGCACTCTCACGGCCGTCCAGATTTTTTGGACGACCGCGCCATAATCTTTCCAGGTGGACGTGTATTACTGTATGAGTAAAATGCATGAACGGTCACTGTACTCGTCGGAGAAGCTCGGTACGGTCACCGTACTCCTGGAATACGCCGCGGAGGTCACTCAACTTGTCTGAGAGGGTTTTGTACGGTCACTCATCACGTATTGGCGTGTGTATCGCTGACGTGGCAGCCAGAGGTCACTCAACTTTTTTGAGAGATTCATGAACGGTCACTGCACGGCTGGATCAATGTGGAGAAGTAAAGATGTGGGGGTCTAAACTACAAAAAACGCATCATGGACAGGCATCGCTGTGTGTTGCGTCGCAAAGAACGGTTCCGCGTGATCTGTTCGTCAGGCAGCGCCGCAGCGCCATTAGCGGCACGGACAAAGCAGAGAGGGAGGGAGAGAAGGAAAGAAAGGCAGGGGGCGAGGCGATCTTGGCGGTTGCCAATTTCCAAGGGGGAGGCGATCTCGGCGGCGCATCTGAGGCGACAATGGCGGCTCGGCGTCGTGAGGAAGGAGCTCCTTCCCCTGTGTACGGTATGGAGGCAGCCGTGCGCGTTTCTTGACTCACCGATCGACGAGGGAGACGGCACGCTGAGTTTTTTCCTCTGATTAGGGTTGTGATGCACTCCTAGTCATGTTGTTGTTCGATTTAGGGGAGGTTCTGTACAAGCAAGGCATACGATCGACGATTTTCAGTTTTCTGTTGGTTTAGAGCAGGGTTTACTCACAGAGCTCGATTTTGATCTGGCAAAAGTTCTTTTGTTTCATGATATTACGGTTTAGTTAGCGTCCCTAGTGTTTAGGTGTCTGATTCACGGAGGTTGTGCTTGTTCTTGGAAGTTCATATTGTGGCTGAGTTCAGGGGAGGGTTTGGCTGTCAGTGTAGGCATTTTTTTCTGAATTTTTCAGTATCACTGAAAGAAAGCTCATGACTTATTGCATTTATTTTTGTTACAGGTCATCGTAGCAGCTACTTCTCAGTGCAAATCAACCATGGAGGGTTTTTTGTGGGCTCTGGTAGAAGCAAGAAGTATGTCAGTGGACACTCAATTTGGTTTGATCATGTCGACAGTGTCACATGGTCACCACTGATCATTGAGAATCTTGTGGAGGAGATGGGCTATGAGATGGGTGGAAGAATAAAAGTTTATTTCTGCTTGCCTCACTTGGATGTTAGTACAAATGGACTGATAGAAATTACAGATGACGCACAAACTCAAGCAATGTTGCAGTTTTTAGGAAAAGGGCAGCATTTCTTCAAGCTGTATTTGGATCATGATGACAGCTTCATGGGAAAAGGCTTGGGAGCAGCTAGCAGTTCAGTTGGTGTGTTTGCACACAAGGATTCATATTTGGTTCAGGAAGGAGAAGACCATGTCCCGCTGCAAGTGCAAGATTTGAATTCTGAAGCAAATGGGAGAAGACGGAAACAGAGTAATGAAGAAGATGTTGGTGCCGCAGTAGTGATCAGATGATTCAGACTTTGATCCAAAGGAAATGGTTGATTCAGACTATGAAATAGATGCAGGTGACGATGATTTGTTTGAGGATAATGTTGACAATTCAGAGGATGAAGAAGTGAAGATTCCTAAGGGGCAAGGAATGGAGAAAGCGAAGGTTAGAGCATTAGAAGCAAAGCAAAAAATGAAGGAAATGCTGGAACAACCCAATTGGAAGGAATGCAAAGAAGACGAGGTTGAAGAGGAAGGGCTATGGGCACCTCATGATGAAAATTCAAGCACATTGCCTCCACCTAGATACAAAACATTCACAGAGGAAGACATGGTCAATCCTATTTTCCAGCAGTACCAAGTGTTTCATGATCAAGACGCCAAGTGCTTTGAAACTCCAGAGATGTTGAAAAAAGAAATTAGAGCATGGAGTTGCATTCACAGACAGGACATCAAATTGCCCACAAATGATAAGAAGAGAATCAACGCCAAGTGCTCTGCTGGTTGTGAATGGAATTTGTGGGCTTCATATTCCAGCAGTACCAAGTGTTTCATGATCAAGACCTACAATCCTAATCACAGCTTTGGATGTACCAAAACTTTTAAAGTTCATGCATTCACTTCCAATTTCTTGGCTGATAGGTATTTGGAGAGTTTCAGAGCTGATCAAGACATGAACATGAAGAATTTCTCTAGGATAATTCAAAAGGAGTGGAACATGACACCAGGAAGAGCCAAGTTGCAGAGGGCTAGGAGATTGGCCATGAAGGTGATTTATGGTGATGAAGAAGCTCAATACAATCTGTTGTGGGATTATGCAAATGAGATAAGGAGGAGCAACCCTGGTAGTTCTTTCTTTCTTGCCATTGATGAGAATTCAAGGTTTACGAGGGCTTACATGTGTTTGGAAGCTAGCAGGAGAGGTTTTCTGCAAGGTTGTAGGCCTGTTATTTTTTTGATGGAACATTCATCAAGACAAGATACCGAGGTCAATTGTTAACTGCTGTTGGAATGGATCCCAATGATTGTATATTCCCAATTGCAGTTGCAACAGTGGAGGTGGAGGACACAGCTAGCTGGACATGGTTTCTGGAGACACTGAAAAATGATCTTGGCATTGTAAATACAGAGCCATGGACAATTATGTCTGACAAGCAGAAGGGACTGATCAATGCAGTAAAAGTTGTGTTCCCTGAATCTGAACACAGGTTTTGTGTTCGACACATGTGGCAAAATTTCCAACAGAAATTCAGAGGTGATGCATTGAAGAACCAGCTATGGAGGATAGCAAGAAGCAGCACAGTTGCTAGGTTTGAGGCAAATATGGCATACATGAAGGTGCTCAATCATGATGCTTGGGCTTGGTTAGAGGAGCTTGATCCAAGGACATGGGTAAGGGCTTTTCAGAATGACCTGCCAAAGTGTGACATCTTGCTCAACAACAACTGTGAAGTATTTAACAAGTAAGGAATTTTTGTGTTTACATGTTTTATCGGTATATTATTTGCTTGCTATATTATTGACAACATTTCCTACATTGTGATAGGTACATCTTAGAAGCAAGAGAGTTACCTGTACTGTCCATGTTTGAGAGAATAAAGGCACAAGTTATGACAAGAAACTACAACAAGCAAAATGAGGAGATTAAATGGACAGGCCCTGTTTGCCCTAAAATAAAGAAGAAGGTAGAGAAGAATGTGGAATTAGCAAACCATTCGTACATTGATGGAGCAGGGGATGGGTTATTTGCAGTTTCAGAAATGATGAGCTCCACTCCTATTGCTTACATTGTTGATCTCAAGGCAAAGACTTGCACTTGCAACAGGTGGCAGAAAAGTGGAATCCCATGTCCACATGTTCTTTCTTGTATCAGGAAGGAAAGAATAGATCCTCTATCACTTGTTGATCATTGCTATTCAGTGGAGATGCATAACAAAGCTTATGAAAATATTGTGTATCCATGTAAAGATAAGAGTGAGTGGGAAAAATGGGTGGCCCTACTATACTCCCGCCATTCTATCAGAAACATGTGGGCAGGCCAACTAAGACAAGGAGGAAAGCACCGGGTGAAATTGATTGTAGAGGTGGAGGTAAAAAAGTGTCAAGGAGGGGTGTCATCATTCATTGCAGCTATTGTGAGGGCCTGATCATAATAGAGCTGGATGCTACTAGGCTAAGCATGGCTTGACACCTCCAGGTCCAGAATTTAAATGTGCCTCGTACACAACCTACAGCCTCACAGCCACTGTACCTCCTGGCAATGAACAGACCCAGAAATTGTGCATACATACCAGGAGACTGTGGTTGAAAACCTCTCTCAGCAGGTTATTGCTTGAATGCTTGTAATATTAGTCACAATTACTTGCTGCTGTAACTGGACTAACCTGTCAAAGATATTGTTGCAGTTCCTTTTGTTAGAAATATGGAGCCACAGCCAACTCCTGAGTCATCTTTCATTGTAGATGTGAGGAACAATATGGCAAGCCAAGGGCCATCTTCATCATCTGCGGCAGCAACATAATAAGACAAGGTGAGCTAGCACAAAGGCTGCAGGCCATGCAGGTGAGAAGAACAAGGCTGCAGAGGACAGGAAGATAGCCATTCTTCAAGCTAATATGCCGCACAGATCAAGAAAGCAGAGGAGGCAGCTGCAAAGAGATTGAGCAAGAGAAGAAGAAGGCAGAGCAGGCAGCAGCAAAAGCAAGGGAAATTGCAGAGAAAAAGGAGATGAAAAGAATGGAGGCCGAAATCAATAAAAAAGCCAAAGCTGAGAGCCAAAGGTTCATTGCTGAGGTGAGAAAATGTTGCATGATTTCTTATTTTCATACTCATTTCGTACTAACATTTTCCTACATTGTGATAGGTGAGAAGAGAAGTTGCAGAGAAGAAGAAGAAAGAAGCAGCAGAGAGAAGGCAAGTTGAGAAAGAGAAGAGGGATCTTGAGAAGGTAGACAAGCAGCTGCCAAGAGGGCTAAAAGCAACAAGAAGCCAGAGATAGAGCTCAGCTCATGGCTACTTTGAGAGCTGCAAAGGCAAGTGAAGTGCAAGAAGAAGATGATGCAAGTGATTTTATGCCTCAAAGACCAAAGAAAGTCTCAATGTTTGATGAGTTTAGGAATCCTAGATGAAGTAGACATTTTGATGTATGAAGTAGTCATTTTGATCTATGAATAATAGACAAACTGAATAATGCACTCTTGTAATTTTCATCATTTCCCTCTTGCTGCACTCATTCACACAATTTTGCAAAGCTATGTATGACTACACTGATGTGAAATTGCTGTCAACAACAATGTCAAATTGATGTGTTATATTACTCGGGTGATGTACCGGCAAAATGCTGTCAAATTGCTGCTAAATAGCTGTCAAATCTTGCTTAATATTCCTGATAAAATGCTGTCCAATTTTTGTGCACATTGCAATCAGCTTTGAGTATATTAATGCATCAAAAATACTGCTAAATTTCATCACACAAAGAAGCCAACATATACTTCATATTTCAGATGAAATTTGTTCATTCATATATACCAAACAGCATTACATAGGTAGTCTCCAAAATGCTACTCATGTAGCAGAACACAAGATATACACCATATTTCAGAGGCATTACATAGGTAGTCTTCAAAATGCCAACTAACTGCTTCATTGTACAAAGATAGACAAGATATACACCATATTTCAGAGGCATTACATAGGTACTATCTTCACAACTACCAGAGCACGCATCTGCAAAAGGCAGCTCAATGAACATCTGCATCCACTTCGGCACTCCGACGAACTTGACAAACCGGATAAGCAGTGCTCACGCTGGGAGCTGGGTACTGAGTGAGGACCTTCAGCATGAGGTCATACTCACGCTTCTACACAAATTAAACTTCAACCTGCACCAGCAAAATGAATTGGTCAAAGAACAGCAGAAAACTTGGGTGGATATATTCACACAATTCCCTGAATTTTCATTTTTGTGATTTTTGTTATCATCAATGATAATGCGATGCAGGAGGACTACAATTCCTGGAATTACTGGAAGGTGCCGCTGCCAGACGTTGATCTGTAGTGTAGCGTAGCTAGATACAGCATTAGACACACAAGTAGAGCGTGCGGCAGCATGACAGCCCAGTTCGTGTACACTAGTTCTCAATCGGAGCAGAGTCCTCAGTTCCGTCCGACCTGTAAAGCACGAAATTTAGCAACAGGATTAGCTCGTAGTTCTCCTCGCCGCTGGTGGAGCTCGCCGCTGTCGCTTCCCCGCCTTCTCCACCCCAGCTAACTACAACAACCCCGCCGCCGCTTTCTCCACCTTCTCCAATTCCGCCGGCAACAGGTGGCGCCTCAATCTCCAGTGAATGGGGACGGGGAGACGGCGGACCTGCGAAGGGGAGAAGGAGAATGGCGATGGAGAGGGCGGCGGGGTGGAGGAATCATACGGCGGCGCGGTTCCGGCAGCTGCAGGGCGGCGGGGTGGAGGAGATGCCGCCGGCTGGAGGATGGGGGCGGCGGGACGGAGATGCGACTGACGACCTGGCGGCAGGGCGAGTGACGACGTGGTGACGACCGAGTGTTTAGCAATTTGCCCCCTCCACCTTTGCAATTAGCCCCCTCCACCTTTTCTCTTCTCCAAGACGGCCAGGCAACGCAGTGACCGTTCGTGAATTCCAAATACAAGTTGAGTGACCTGCCACGTCCACGTCACCTCATACACACGCGCGTACACGATGAGTGACCGTATAAATCTCCTCCGACGAGTTCAGTGACCGCCACGACGTATTCTGGGAATACAGTGACCGTAACGTGCCGTATAGACAAGTTGAGTGACCGTTCATGCATTTTACTCTTACTGTATTGGCTTTAAAACGGGTGAATGCGGGTCACGAAATCAAGAAATTAATATGGAGGCAAAAGGTTGAAGGGATTTTTTTAATGGATGATTGATGGTTTCCACAAAAGGACAAAGGTACTAAAGCAACTCAGAAAAAAAACATAATAAAATGAATAAAAAATCTCTCTAATTGTTTTGTTTGTCCGATAAATTGCCAAGATGTCCCCATTCGTCCCCTCCGACACCTCCCAATAAAACGCCACCGCCCAACTCGTCGGAGCCGGCCGCCGAGATGCCTCAAGATTCGCGCCCACCTGGGATGCGCCTCTTCGGCGTCACCATTGCGCCGGCGCCGGCGCCGCAGTCGGATCCCCCAGACCGGGATCCGAGCCCCAACCCACCGGTGGTGAGGGAGGACGTGATGCGCAGGTGCAAAAGCATGGGCAACCTGGCCGCGCTCGCTTCCGCCTCCGGGGACGCTGGGGGCGCCGGCGACGGGTACCTTTCCGACGGCGATCTACTGCAGTCCTCCGGCAAGCGGCGGAGGGCGCAGGATAGGAAAAAAGGTGCCGCCTTGCCCCTTTCGCTTGAAAAATCTCTCCTTTGATGCATAGATGTGTATCCCAAATACGGGAAGATCTGGCCATGAGTCTTATCGTTTCGGTCGTACAAATTTTTAGTTTGATCATAGCCTATTTTGATGTGTAGAGGTGTGACCTTTCTAGTGGATTGGCTGGACGCCGTAATGATGTTCCTTTGTGTTTGGGCATGCATAGCAAGGGCCGACTTCATTTGTAGCAGAATCTATCGATTTAGTTCTATTAATGTGGTAGATTCTCGATTATGACGGATGGTTTGTGGGTTAACCAACGAGGGGAGTTTCTGACCTTACGTTGTAGCTTAGCTTAGTATGCCAACCATTTCATTGCTCTTTACTTATTGCTTCGGTCAACGCACAACACGTTTGGTAAACCTCCTTTGCTTTGCGCTAGATTTGTAGAATCTATTGATTTAGGACTAACGAGAATTTTGAGGTGGTAAATGTGTAACATGGTTTGCTTATCAATGCATCAATCTTCTTGGCTTGTGTGCAGCCCCGTTCGACTGAAAGCTCCTTCAATTACTCTACAACTTTAGATATACCTTTGGTGTAGCCTCCTTAATTCATTCTGCATTTGTTTGCATAGAAAAAAGATTGATCCAAATATGTGCTACTGGTTTCTTCCATCATAGAGTTTGGGTTGGCGCTATTGTCCAACTCCAACACGATGACGGGAGGTTATATAACCGATCAGACAATCCCTGGTTGGGATTATTATTTGTGTCGATAGTTTGTGACGTATACTAAATTTGATCATGCAAGGGCCAGGTATAAGCTTTCTTTTCAGCCGTTCAAGATTAGAGGTTGAGTAAGACTGTCATCATACTTGTACTTCATTACGTCATGGCGTGCCACCATATCAAGGACTCAAGGTGGTGTATTGCTTGCAAAACATCACAGGCTTAAGAAAGAAAAAGTTTTGATTTCTTCTGGTGATTTAAAAAAAATTAAAGGTTGAATGGGTCGCATTTCTAGGTGCTTAGAAAAGATGTTCATTCCTGGCTGGCTCAGAAACTGGTAGCCAGACAGAAACATCCATGCTCATCATTCCACTGGTCTCCAGGTCGCAATTGTTCTACTACTTGATCATAAATTCCTGCATTACACTGATCTATGCAGCCTTACTTCATGCCATCTTGTGCAATGGTACTTTAATATAGCGAATGAGTCACCGTTTACTAGGTTCGGCCAGCAGATTTATTAGGACTCATTTTTCTAGTTATGTGACCAAGGTGATATTAGAAACTCGTAATGCATAGTAATTATACTAACATTATTAACTACCTGCATTTACTGCTATATGTGATCAGTTATTGAAAACTGTTTGCCTAATTTATAGTGTCCACTTTTACACTAGTTGACTTTTATTTTTGGTAATGATTAGAACCTTCCAAAATAAAACATCAGTTTAGACTTTACAATAATATCCTGTAATGTTTCTAAGCAAAATATGACACATCCTTGGGAGGTGTGGAGGCCTCGCTCAGTAGACTTGAATGAATGGCAAAGTAACTTATATTCATGTGAATTTACTACCAGTATAGAACTTCTAATAAAGTAAAAAGAATTTTGCATTTTTCTATTTGTATGCTAGTACAAGTATACAACTACGATGGCCTAAAATATCAGATGAGTTCAAACTGATTAAAGACATGAGAGTATCAGTAATAGGGCATTGAATAAATGATCCCATATATTCTTTGCAGAGTTGGCGAAGAGGTGTTTTGATGAGATTTTGGTTTCTGGACTTCTGGTAAAAGCTAGATTTAGGAGTTGATATGAAAGAAGCTTGTAATGAAGTCCTATAAAACTTTGAGTAACAAAAAAATGATGCCTCCACTCCCATTATGGTAGTAGTTCATGGAACTGCTCTGAAATACTTTAAAACCTACCGTGCTAAGAGTTACTCTGTACAAGGATTAGCTCACATATTGATATATTCGATAGAACTTAACAAAAAAATGATGCCTCCACTCTGATTATGATTACTTGGTTTCTATTTTTTTTGTGAACTTACTACATCTCCCATACCGAGATGATTTATCTTGAGTTTTTGTCCTTATAAATTCTGCAACTTCTTTTCTTGTAATTTTTTTTCTTAAGATAAGTGGAATGCATTCCGAAGGGGAGCCTTGGCGCAGCGGTAAAGCTGCTGCCTTGTGACCATGAGGTCACGGGTTCAAGTCCTGGAAACAGCCTCTTGCACAAATGTAGGGAAAGGCTGCGTACTAAAGATCCAAAGTGGTCGGACCCTTCCCCGGACCCTGCGCAAGCGGGAGCTACTACACCGGGCTGCCCTTTAAGTAGAATGCATTCCAAACTTGTACCGAAAGCAACTGAACCAGATAAATTCCTATAAATCCATATGGATAGTTGTTGTAATAAAGTATCAGCTAACTCAACAAGAAGTCTTAACATATTAAGTCGGAGAAGAGATATTAAGTCAGAGAAGAGAAATATGAATATGGGTATCCTTTTTTTTCTATCTGCAGCTCTCTACTGCATGTATGAACCTATTGCCATTCAGTTAATGATTTTTCTTGCCCCTATGTAGCTGTTCCTTGGACTGAAGAGGAGCATAGGACATTTCTTGCTGGTCTTGAAAAGCTAGGGAAGGGAGACTGGAGGGGTATAGCAAAAAATTTCGTTACTACCAGGACACCAACTCAAGTGGCGAGTCATGCTCAGAAATATTTTCTAAGGCAAACTAATCCAAACAAGAAGAAGCGCAGGTCTAGCCTTTTCGATATGATGGCAAGCGATTTGGTACTTCTGCTTCCTGCCAACATACGGAGAACTTAACTGAAATCTGAATAATTTCTTAATCAATGTTTTGTACACTTGTGAATGCAGTCACCAGCACCAAATTGCCCCATCTTGCCACCAACAATGGCAAAATTCCATGAGATGGTAGCTATGACGAAACAACTCCAGAACAGCAGCTTGGTAAATTCATGATGTTGACGCTGTTTAATTTTAACATACTAGGTCCGTACCTAACTAGAGATGGCACTCTCTCATTTTCAGGAAGGAGTCTCATCTTCGAATGCAGCTCCACAAGTTTCAAGAGATCTTCCTCCCCCAGTTCCGTCTTTCAAGGCAACAAATGTAGATACAAGCTTCAGCAAAATGAACCACATGGTAATGCTAGTACAGTACTACACTATTTGCCGTTGTCAATATGTAATCAATGTTGATCTGCTCCAGTATGAGATCCTAAAAAATGGTTAGCTGGTCACTGATTTTTCTTCACATACTGTATTACTAGATATCTTACAAAATGTTAGGCGGTAAATTCTTGTTAGGAGTTTGGATGTTTACCTTTGAATTCCATGTCTTACTGCCCTTGATATTTATTCACATGTATGATCACAATTTCAGAGTACCATATTGTGCCTATAACATGGACATGTTTGGCTCACCATAAAACCACAATTCAACTAGTATTTCAGCAACTGATCAAGAAAACCATAATAGTCATATCAATAATATAGTGGCCGAAAGAATGAGTTGTAGAGAAAGTGTGGTTACATTTTTGGCTTCAGTACGGATCTGGGGCTTGTACATGTGCTATTGTTTGGTGTTCCCAGTTACCACCATTGAACGATTATGCGGATCATTCTATTTTTTTGAAGTCAATTTCACGAATGAGAAAGAAAAGTTCTTCAAATGGAATAATAAGAATGGAAAAATGACTGTTGAGTGAACTTTGCCTTTTAATGTCACTTGCCTGCAATTTTGTTGGACGTTAGACCACCCTAATCCTTAACTTGTTAAATTTTGTAGAGTCTTTTGCGATGATTTGGATGGTCGCTTGTCGGAGAGTGTTGGAGCATCATATAGGTGGGTGTATACTCCACCCTAGGACTTTCATACCATTCCACTCTTTTAATAAATTCTAGTGTACTGTATTAGTCCAGAAAACAACAGATAAGATACATAAAACTATGTTTTCAAATGCTACAGTCTATTGGTACCATTACTACTCCAAAAGCTATAGTACAATTGTTCCAGAACAGTGGTTTTCAAATACCAACACAATCACTCTTGAAATTGAAGCGTGCTGTACATAAAGAGGTGAACTGTGATAAAAACTGCAACATTTAATATCAATGTTATCTGTCACTAGAGGTACGCGCAACAATGCTACTAGAGATGGAACTAGCCTGTGTATAGTCACAGTGGTCTTATAGGAAATTGCATGTGCTTTTTTTGCTCCTTGTTGCCCGTTACTCATGCTATGATCCAGGGTGTCAACCACTGATATACGAAGAACATGAGCTTCTGTTTCTTCTCTGACTCGCACCATGAAGTGCTTATTTGTTCTTGTTTGCTACAGTTGTGTGCAATGAGCCATTACGGTGCTTCTTAATGAACTAACCTTCATCTTTTGACGCCCTGATGTCAGGGGTGCTTCTCGCGGATACCTGTGCTGTTCAGACCAATTCCAATAGTGGCAGAAGGGACACCTCCATCAGGAACCGCAAGTGCCAACATAACTGCTCCGACATTTCAAGCTAACCCGGAGTCATGTACAACCTCTTTCCTGATCCCGCAAAGTGGTCCTTCACCAGTGCCTCTCCCGCAGACAGAGGATCCAGCAGAGAACAAGGATCTGGAGCTGACAGTCGGGCCGCCCTCCCAACAGAAGATGACCAACATTTCTTCACAGAATGCCGTAGGCGTGATTCAAGTCGTTTAAACTAATTTTTTTTTTTGGAGCAGCATTAATGTAATAGACAGTTGACAAAATAAACACTAGCATTTCTATTAGCTATACATGAATAAAAGCAGGAATCAAAGACAAATAAATCAATCGTCTGTAACTCTCCCGGCCATTTCGGATCCGTTGTTGTCACGGTCACCCAAGTTCTTGCCGACATGCTGATGTGGAGCCGATTTCCGCTTGTTTTCGTGCATAATGTTTTAGCATGTGGCATGACCATAGCTGATCTGATAATTCTTTGTGCTGATGTTGGTACACGAAACAGTTGGAGTTGAGTCAAGTGCTGCACTTTGAGATCAGTTGGTGCATGGGATTGGGTCGAGAGCATGTTATCACTTTAGGCATAAAGACTGAATGTGACTGGAAAAAAGGGGGAGGTAAATACAGTACAAGAATGCTGTGATGCTGTAGCATAATTGGCTCTGCAACTGATGGCGGGGTGGGTGGTCTAGAATCGTTTGTCGGCTAGAGGTGTACTTGTAGTGGCAAGGATGCAATAGACGAAGAAAGAAAACCTGCACACACGCAAAAGAAAAAACATACGTGCTGTGTCATTGTCACTGCTCATAAGAAAACACAGTAGAAAAATTTATCATCATGGAAGAGTGCCAGTGACACCACTCTCCTGGAGACTTAATCGGCTGAGCACCAAACTGTCGGTTCCGACACTTGAGACAACATTTTTTATGGTAACATCAACAGCGAGTTGTCCGCTTGCTTTGCCATGGACATGCATGCCACTACATTTCAAAGCCTAACAAACTCTGATGTTGGAAGGAAGAAAAGGGAGGATCACTCGTTCGTTCATGCGTGTCACGTGATGTAGCAACTTGCCCCCATCCGATTCGTGCCTGCATTCTTAAGAAAACCACTAGAAAATCATGACAACATATGCTGGAGCAGAATAATGGAAGAAGATCAGCTGCATCCGCGATATAATTTCTGCTACCAATTTGCTGTCCTGACGTTTCACCATCTTAGTGACATCACCGGGCAAGCTTATGACCCCTAGCTGTTTTATATGTCAACAGGAGAGTGTAACCCGTGTGTGGTGAGCGAAAAACTACCCTCCTATTTTCTCTGATGCCGTTCTCGCCGCTTGGCACCGGGGAGTTAAGCTCTTAGAGCTCATTTAATAGCCATCATTTTAGGCTGGAATCATGAAATTCAGTTGAGATTTCATAGCCAAAATGTTTGGCTGTCGTAGACTTGGAAACGTCATTTTAGTTGGAATTTGTCTTGATATGTTGAATCAGTTCATGTCCTAACCCTGTCATTCATTTCTACCAAATGAAAATGAAATGTTGGCATCAATATCTTTTCATATCATTTCTGCCGAATGAAATGGAATGAGGAGTGCCAAACGATCTCTTATTAAGGATTTGTTTGTTGTATCTGCAATCCCTTTGTGCTCTTGGTCTACTTGACCGGCTATACGTACGGGAAGATAGCTAGCATGCAGTGATTCAGCAATCCGTCGGCCATATTGTGTTTAGCGTCTCAACCTCTCTGATTGGACGGCTCATGACGTTTTTCTTCTCTAGAGGCAGGAAAATAAAGATTGTAGTGTTGACAATCTATAATCAATAGTATCAGTGTCGCTCTGAAGAAAACGTGCGATTCTCGAGTTTCAGCAAGTACCCTAGTGAGACGACGGCTTAAGTCAATTTAGACACACCCCACGGAAGCAAGTATGGAAACTTAGAAGCGAAAAAAATATTCTTTTAAGATGAATTAAAAAATGACACTTACCAACTAATCCGTCGGTGTTCCATAGCGTCCTGTGCGATCTATATGCGTGCGACCCATGAACTAATCCTTTCGTTAAAGTCCAACTCCACCTAATCCATGCATACACCCAAATACTGCATCCGAAAGTTTTTTTACAAGTACTGCATGTGAAAGTTACGTTTACATCAATGGTTCAAAAACGTTGCGTGTACATCTTTTTTTTCCTGCGAAACACAGAACAAACGCAGACGCTCACATACACGTGCACACACTCACCCCTATAAACGCACGCACTACCCCTATGAGCACCTCGAGATACTGAGCCGGCGGTTGAGTCTTGAGATTGACGAAGTCACCACGGGCGTCTCGCTGTCGACGGGAACATCGCTTCCCACAGAAGAATATTTCGCCTAAATGAGAAACACCAATGTCAAACCTGAGGCTTGAACTCTGGTGGGCTGGGGTACAACCACCCTCATAACCATCCTATCACAGGCAGGTTCTCACGTTGCTTGTACATCCGACGACCTAAATACTGCACATCACGCATATGTGGTGCCACAGACCGACGACTAATTACTATCAATTATAGACCCAGTAAAATTAGTTAATCGAACACATTTTTGTGTTCGGCAAAACTTTGCTGCTTCGATGCATGCATGTTCTTCATGCTGCTGCGTGAAATCATATTGTGCTTTAGCCATATCTTGTTATTAGGCTAATTACTATTACCTCTATTCCAATATATGAAACGTTTTGGTAGGATAAAATGACCTACCGAAACGTCTTATATTTATATATTGGAACTGAGGTAGTAGTACCTAGCACAGAAATTAAGTTCTGATGTTTCTTTGTCTGCCTTGTTAGAATTTTGCATTTTGTTTAAACTATGTGTGCGTGTGTGTGCGCGTCTTTGCGTGCGTGTGTGCATGTGTGTGTGCGCGTGCGTGTGTGCGTGCGTGCGCGTCTGATTATTCTTGGATGGATATGATGCAACATGTCACCAATTAATTTTCAAAGATTGACACGACTGATTAGTTAACCCATGCTTGCTTCTTAAGGAGCCAACTTGCCCATATATGTTTGTCCGTATGCAACTACTATGTGTAATTGGACAAAAATAGTGTATTCATGTACTATTCGGTTCAAATCTATCCGGGGAAGGCAATGGGGTGGGCTTCGAGGGGTAGAGCGCACCCAAATCCATGCATATATCCATATTGTCATTCATTGCTCCCCATGAAGGTGTATGTGGGTAGAAAATGTGTTCATACCCGTTGGATATGCAGCTATCCATGGAGCAGTGAAACATATGACAAAAGTATTGGTAGCGATAAAAGGTATGAAACTATATATAGCGACAACATTGCAAAAGTAATAGCCCTAAACAACAAAACATTTCATCGTATCATTCACATATACTCCCTCCGTTCCAAATTAGTTGTCTTTCATTTGTACAAAAGTGGATGTATCTAGACATGTTACAAGTATAGATACATCCACTTTTGTACAAATGAAAGACATACATCCACTTTTGTACAAATGAAAGACAACTAATTTAGAACAGAGGGAGTAAGATATAACACAATATTTCATAATCAGAATGGAATTAGGAAACTTTAGCAACAATTCACTCACATGTGACCTGGCCCACCCATCAAATGGGTCCCCATATCCATGGAGCAAATTCTCTAACCATGCCAAAGCAGGTAGTACACTCGTACCCTCCCCGTGAAATTACTTGGTAGAAAATACCTCTATACACGTGTTTAGCTGGCCGGATATCTGTGGGTACCGAATCCATGGATATTATTATCATCCCTAAACTAGCTAGCTTGATTTATTGTCCCACATGTCACTAGTCCCATTTAGTAAGGGTCCTCTATACACAAATAAGCTGATCAGTTAATACCATTTATATGTATGTTGTTGTTGCATTTTTGTTAATTCATCTCTCAACGTCCTTAAGATAATCTATCCGGAGACATGATAAAACCAAAACAACAACGGAACACTATATGTATGTTCTAGGCGGTTTTTATGGTACTCTCAGTTGTACAGTTATAGATAAAGACTAGAAACGGAGAGGTGAATAACTAATGGATATTCGCTTTGTAAAACTAAGAGCATCTCCAATCATGGTTGCCAAATTCGGCCCCCAAAGTGTCCGCAGACACGTCCAAGCGTGTCCGCGGGCACCGACCGAACAACCCACAAAACTAGTGTCCTACAACCGTAACCCCCAAATCATCCACCTCAAAACATATTGGCATGCAACGTAGGTCATACAGATAGATAGTTCAAAGATCATACGAATAAACATAGTTCAAACATCCACGGACATAGTTCAACACAGAAATAAATTGGACACAGTTCATCGGAGACACCGGAGCGGAGACACACGGATGAAAATTCATCGGAGAGACAGGAGCTCTCACAGCCTGTGGAGAACCCGGCCGTCCTCCGCTGCCGCACGTTCTCTTTGGCGAAGACGCCGTGCCCGCCGAACCCCGCTACATGTTCTTGTTCCCGTGCTCGAGCGGCCCCCGCTTCACGTTCAGCTTCCACCGTTCTCGCGATAGCTTCGCGTTCCCTTTGTCGAGCACGGCGTGCCTGTCGAGCCTGGGACTCCGCTTGGCGCACTCTGTCCCTCTTCCCCGCATCGGGCGTGTAGTCGATGAACGGACTATCCTTCAGTATGTCCCAACAATGGCCGAAGTTCCACTCCCTCGTCGTCGGCCGCCCCCCAAGTGTGTTGTACAGTGGGATGGCATCCTCCATCTATGAAAATTAAATAGATACTCAATAAATCGAAGCTAATGGATCCGGCATTTTACAAAATTAACTACAAGAAACTTATACAACCCATTTGTGCATAGCATCCGGCGAACTTGTTAATTTCCGCCACGATGCATTGCCATCTATGGCGGAGAGAGGCCTCATTGCGGAGAACTTCCGAGTTGGCATTGAACACTTGACAGATCCGGCCCCAAAATGAAGCATGGTGGTAGCTTCCGGCCTGAGCATCATCCGGGGTGGACAACCACGCATTGCACAATACCTTATCATCGTGGACCGAGTACATAGGCCCTCTCAAAATGGCCTACGGGTTCATCAAATTCCTATATTACGCATCCTACTTGTCCTAAATTGTACAATGGTGGAAGGGAGGAACAAACCTGTGGAGGAGCCACCACTGTTTCGTTGGACGCGGCGGCGGCGGAACTATCCATCTCCGCCCCGGGGTAGCTGCCCACCTCCTCCTCCTCCGCGAACGCATCCCAGTACAGCTCGGTCGCAGATCCGCTGCCGGAGCCGGCCATTGGCGAAGTTACGAACGGAGAAGAGTGAGAGTGGAGTGGAGTGGAAAGGGGATCGGAGGAGAGTGAGAGTTAGGGTTCCATCCAGGGTGGGGATTGAGTGGATATATGTGGGGTCGTAGTGGGCCGCGTCCGACGTGGCGGCCTGTCCGGGCGCGTCCGGACCGCCCCAAACCCTCCGCGCATATGGGCTAGGTTTGGGGTGTGCCGGACAGCCCGAGACGTTTGGGCTGAGTTTGGGGGGGGGGGGGGGGGGGGAGCCGTTGGGTGCTGGTTTTCAGCCCAAACCCTGTCCGGACTGTCCGCCCAGATGTATAGGGTGGCTTTGGGGGCTCCGATTGGAGATGCTATAAGAGCAGTATATGTAGTCAATTGAGTCCGACCAAGGGTAAGTCGTCTAAGATTTAAGTAGATGTATCCAACCTAGTCTTTCATCCCACCTTCACGCTGATATCAACACCACGGGAAATCAGACGACTCTGTCATTGACTTAGACCTAAGAAAATCTCAGCCGGCTTAGTAAAAGTGTTGTATATTAAACTCCTCAATGGCTTAGATTTTGAACAAGAAAACAGATAGGCTATTGCGGTAATTGTTTATTTATGGTTTTTGGTTGGTGCCAACGTTCGTGCCTCCATTTATTTGCTCTTACGTGCACCTAGCTAGCTCGTGCATGAAACGACGTTGTACCTTGTAATTAACATATTATTGAGATATACAATGGACATGGAATGATGTAAACAGTTAAATAACTGTATAATCGCATCAATGTGTGGCATCCACAATTCAGTGTCGGGTACACACACATATCAAAGCTAGCGAGAGACGCTGAAGTACTCAAAAGTGTTTTGCCGATAAAGACTGTGTGGAGCACTCTCTCATGGATGCAGGACGTATATATTTATGCGCTTAATTCCTACATAACCTATATAATAAATATACCGACATGCCAATGTACGTACACATGCCTTTGACACTAACGAAGAAAAGACTACTATGCCATCTCTATTTTAGGAGCAAAATGGAAAAAAACACCGTAACTGGGGCAAAGTTATTACGATTCAATAAAAACCACCACATTTGGGACGCTTTGGTGGGGCTTTGACAACTTTGCCCCCAATTGTGGTTTCTTTTCTTGCAATTTACTCATTTTTATAGGGAATGCAGTAGGATTTTTTTTTTTGAAAGATCCGATCGCAAATAACAGGCAGCCCAGTACACATTACAAACAGGTCCAGAAAGTAAAGAAAATTACAAAAAGGACCAGGAAATATGCAGAGAGCCCCCTAAGCCGCCGTGAAGAAACACGATCAGATCCCGCATCCGCGCTCCCGAACCCTAGGCGTCGCCGGAGTCGCCGTACCTCTCGCCGCCGGGGAGCAAGCACCTCCACGCCTTGTAGAAAGCCGCAAGAGCCGTCCGCCGCACGCGACGGAACCGAAGCCGATGAACACGCACGGCCGCAGCGCCATCATCCCCGCACCACCTCGCAACCCGCCGACTCGGCTCCGCCCGAGCCAACCACCAGCAGCACCACACAACTTCCCGCCGAGCACTCCCCTCGCCACCACGGCCGGCCGGAGCGGCAACGTCGAGGAAGACCACCACCAGAACCACCACCAAAAACCGAACACCAACCTCCAGCAACTTCCCCCCGCACCTCCACGGCAGGCTAGAGAAGCAAGGCAGGAGGAAGAAGGTGCCGGACGAACCTCCACAACCTCTCCGGCAACCACCGGAACGGGGAACAGAGGGGGAGGACAAAAGCTCTAACACCGCCGCCATCGCCACCGTCTCGATGACGGCGAGAGCCACACCCACACGCACACCTACACCTATACTATACACGCACAACATCCTCCGGAGCTCCCCCTACCTCACAGCGCCCGAACGGCGGCCGGAGGCAGAGGGGAGCGGCGGATTCGCCGGCGAGAGCAGAAGCTACGCGGTCGTCTCCCTTATCGCCTCCTCTCTACTGTTCACGGGGAGAGGAAAAAGAGTTAACTATCCATGATTGAAAATTGGATTATGTTTTTTTCTTTGCTCTATGCCTCTATGCATGGCTTACCATGGCAAGTTCATCTTTAAAGACTCTTATGCAGGCGTAGAGGTTGGGGTGAACCCCTTTGAAAATAAACTTTTTTCTGCATGTCCAAATTGCCCAGGTGACTAGGACAATGATCTATATTGCCCATCTGTGATAGTTACTTTTCTTAAACCATTTGTATCAATGAACCATCTGTTGTACTAGTATATTGATCCCCAAATGAGGTTTAATGCGACCTCATATTATTAGTGGCTCATAAAGTAAAATGGTGCGTGAGGCTGATTGTCGAGTCTTGGCATTGTGATCCCCAGACTGCACC
Source organism: Poa pratensis (assembly GCA_947311845.1). Lineage (NCBI taxonomy): Eukaryota > Viridiplantae > Streptophyta > Magnoliopsida > Poales > Poaceae > Poa > Poa pratensis. The sequence continues at coordinate 42,860,718 of CAMZMU010000089.1, read as the reverse complement.
CCTCACCTCTTGTGCCTCTGTTGGTGGCTCTTGCTGTTCTCTCTTCTAGTTGTCTTTTTTCATGTATTTTCATTGTCTTCTCTTCCCATGTATCCCCCTGTAATTTCTCCATCTGTTTGTACGAACATGGCCCGCCAGGTCACTTTCGATGAATGAAACAAGCGGTGGGGATTTATTCCCCCCGTCAATCTCGGAAAAAAATAAAGTAAAATGGTTCGAGATAATATTTAAATATGTGGGTGATAGAACCGTCTGTGATAGACTTTGCTGCAGCACCGTAAATACATTTTTTTTTCTTCTATTTTCCGTGTCCTTAGAGAACAAAACAACATGCATGGTAATATAAACAAGAAATTAGTTGATCACTAGAAAGGTACTACACATCAGTTCGTAGCCATGCACAAATGAAGAAGAAGACGAACACAAGAATCCAAAAGGGCAAAAAAGGGGCGGGGGTTTCTCTTTCTTTCCTTCTTGTTTATTATAAATTCACGTGGACCGAGGCATAGCTCGGTGGTAGGGAGCATGCTGATATGCCCCGCCCGCCCGAGTTCGATCTTCCGTGCTCGCACTCGGTGCGTACGTACAATCACTTCTATCAAAATAGTGCTGCTGGGATGTCTTCCCAGTACGGCCACTCATTTTTTATATTATAAATTCGCTCAGTATACATCAATCGAATTACACACCAGTTGCTATATGCCATGCCATGCCATGCGAGCATGCAAGTTATCTCTTTACAAAAACCCAATTAACACACATTCTTCACTCCAAACCAAAAGTTCAAGAAAATGAAGAAACCAAAAATCAAACACAATAAATTAAGTGTACTTTTGGAGAAAAAAAAACTCATTATTTCATGTATGGACAGATCAGATCAGAGATCAGTGTGAGCTAGAGAGAGGAAAAAAGACCATTATGTGAGCGAGGGAGAGATACTTGTTGATCATGCATGCATGGAGCAAGGAGAGCATATATGCACATGATTTCCCAACTTTAAATCATGCATTTGGTCCCATAAAAAGGAGGGAGTGATGAGCACCACTTTGCATGACCTCCATGTTGGACGGTGTTAGAACTTCTTGATCATCCCACATCAGCAGCTGCTCCTCGTCCCACTGCTCTTGCTGCCCTAGCTGCTCCCTCTCATCCTCCTCTAGCTCCGGCCTCCGCCGCCGCTGCTTCTGCTCGTCGTCGTAGCACCCATTGCCCATGCCGCCACCGCAGTGATCCTCCATGGCTTCCATGCCCATGCCCATGGCGCCCATGCCGTCCACCAGGGGAGGCAGGTGGTAGCAGCCAGGCGCGTCCGCTTCCGCTATCGCCGCCGTGAAGCTGGCGATGAACGGGTGCTGCTGCACAGCGGCCGACGCGAACGGCGGGCTGACGCCGGTGTCGAACATGAAGAGGGGGCAGTGATTCGCCATCCCTGGCGGCGAGTTCTGACCGCAGGAGACCGGCAGGCATAGGCTATTTTGCTGGTGGGCGCCGATGATGTCATCGAACTGCAGGTGGTCCCCCGCCACGGTGCAGCTGAACGTCGGATGCTGCATACGGCGGTGGTGGACGTCCGACGTCGCCGTACTGCCGCTGCACGGAGCTAGGCCGTTGTTAGGGGGACTCGTCGATGTCGCCGTTGTCGTGGACGAGGTGGTGGTCACGTTCGCCGCCGGCGCCGGAGCCTTGCGTATCTTCTTCTTGATCCAAGAGTTCCAGTAGTTCTTTATCTCGTTGTCGGTCCGGCCAGGCAAGTGGCTGGCAATATGGGCCCACCTGTAAATGCGATCATGTTTACATCACTAAGTTATATATAGTATACGTGATTTTCCTTTTTGTCACCAGTAATTAATTAGTTAATTTTGGAAGCCTTTGTTCTGAAGAAACTCTAGCTAGCTACTTAGCTGCTCTTGTGTACGTACAGCTTCCATCATTGATTTGTTGTTATATATGGCATCAGTCGTGTTCAAGTTTAACAAGTGGAAAATGACGGCAAGCATGGGGCACCATTTGTCACGTATATTCGACGTCATGATGATGTTTGCATATATGCTGACCTCTTAATTAAGTTGGAAAAGAGGTAACTATAGAAACAAGCTTGTGGCCATGCACGGATCGAGTACAATCCAACTTAAGACACTTCAAATCACCTTTTCTTTGTCCAAATCACTTTTATCATCTGGGACATTAGCTACAAGATTGTTGGTAATTAAGTCAATGCTGTCGCCTTGAAATGAAGTGAAGCAAACAGTAGCATCAGCTAGCTAGCTGCATTGCCAAATAAGAGAGAACACAACATTCAAATGTATCTGGAGCGGATCTCATCAAACTCCATTAAACACCACTCCGATAGTTGTGGGGAAATTAAGGAAGAGATAAAGCTAGTAGATTTATTGGGCCGGTGCATATATATATGCATGCATGAACACCTGTTCAATGTGAAGATCGACCTACCTGTTGCCAACAATTGTGTGGAGGCTGATGATGAGCTTCTCCTCCTCCGGTGTGAACCGCCCTCGCCGGATGTCCGGCCTCAGGTAGTTGATCCACCGCAGCCGGCAGCTCTTCCCACACCGCTGCAATCCTACATCACAATGCCCCAGAATTAAGCAAAGCAATTTTCAAGAGAGCACATATCTTCAGTTGTTCATCCAAGTGCAAGATCGAGGCAGCACGTACCGGCTTTCTCGGGGACCTCGCTCCAGCAGCCATAGCCATGGGTGGTGATGTACCTGACGAGCTTCTCGTCCTCCTCTGGAGACCACAGGCCTCTCTTCACCTTCTGCTGGTTGCAGCAAGAATGATGCCCCATGCATGCACCTGATGAGATGATCACTTGCCTCACCACTACAATGCACACTCCCTCTCAACCAATATGATTAGCTTATAGCTAGGGAAGCTAGCTATTTAGTTAAACAGGGAGAGTATACATGTGTATCTATGTGCTTTCTGTTACATGAACTATCTCCTTCTGCTAGCTAGCTTAGTAGTCAGCGATAACATGACATAGCATGCGTGGAAGGGAGGAAGGATCGATCAATGGAGCATGCAAATGGTTGGTTGTGGTGTTTAGCCCCCTTTTTAATATGCATGAGCCTTTGCCTTGGCCCCTTCCTTGTAGCTTTAGCTTCTTCCCACTTCACTCTTCTGTTAATTAATTAATAAATTAAATAGAAATTAGTTTATTAATATCTTGGTCAGTCTCTTCTTGCTTGCTTCCTGAGGGATCAACCCTCCTAATCAGGCATGAAATATATATGCAAGACAGGAGGCACCACCATGACACTTCATGTCCATATTTTCCTCTCTCGTGAGGGCCCTACCCTTTGTTGCCGCTTTTCTATCTAACACTATAACGACAGGGCATCCAACATAGCTAGAGAATTAATTAATGGCGCATTCTAATCACTATTTCATACAGCTCGATATATACTAGAGTATGCATGACAATGACCTTTAGGGGCGTATATGTATTAGCATACGACATTATATGTATGAGTCAACAGAATGATAGCACCATAACTAACAAGACAAATGCAAACGGAGCTTGGCTCTGATGGTTGGGTTCCCTGTGGTGGAACCAGCCCACCCAGGTTCAAGTCCTAGACTTGGCATGGGCGTTTGCATTTACCTGGATTTATTCCAGGATTATCCGGCGCTATTCTTTCAGTGGTAGGTGACGTGCCCGTCAACAGCGAGGCGCCTGTGGTGACTTCGTCAACCTCAAGATCTGCCGGCTCAGTCCTTCAGAGGTGCTCATAGGGGTAGGGTGTGCGTGCGTGCGTTCATAGGGGTGAGTGTATGTGCGTATTTGTGAGCGTCTGTGTTGTACTGTGTTCTCAAAAAAAAAAAAAAAAAAACTAACAAGACAAATCCGTATAATCATGTACAGTACTCTCTCCGTTCCAAATTAGATGTCTTCCATTTGTCCACATACGGATGTATCTATACTTGTGTGGACAAATGGAAGACATCTAATTTGGAACGGATGGAGTAGTTGTATAAATCAAGATTGTCAAGTATTGTAGTACGTTGTATTCATACTGGTATACTCTCTCCGTTCTTAAATGTAAGATGTTTTAGATGTTACACATGTTGTCTACATGCATACTAAAGTGAGTGAACTTATTACATATGGAATATGTCTAGATACACTTGTATGCATGTGAATGTGAATAAAAGCTAAAACATCTTATATTTGGGCACGGAGAAAGTATATATGAAGCACGCGTGCATGCATGCCGATGTACGCTATACACATGTACACATGCATAGATGCATGCATGCATGTCTCTTAAGCTGTTGATGTTGCTGTCAACGGAAAATTAAAGCATATATGTGGGTGCTGTCTCTTGTTGGTAGTTAGCAAGCAAATGTGAAGTTTGGTAGGCGTGATCTTGATGTTGAATTCGATCGCATCTATCAAGCTAGACTACCTTTCCCTGGTGAAATGAATATTTGATGTATACGTCTTGTTGGGACGATTCAGATTTGTATGTATGTATGTTGACAAAAGCAAGTTTTTTGTCCTGCACGACCAGACCATGGAAAGCGTATTTTGACTGAATAGGCTTGTACGCCCGGTAGGGCTCTCTCCTTCTCAAAAATAAATGTTCATACTTTGACAAAAAAAAATCTATATATAAGGAGAAACATAGTATAAGGGCGTCCTCCCAGAGACGTGTTTTGGGAGGTTCTCCTACCCACAGTTGAACCACGTCGCGGCATTTGTGTCGCTGTGAGAGGACATGAGTGGTTTTTTTCTAGATTCAAATTAAAAAACAAAATATCTTTTGAGCCGAGCATCCAAACTATGATCGGTTTCATGGTTGTGCTATTCGAGTCGAGATTTTCAAAATAATATCACAAGTTGACACGTCTCGAGTAACAAAAACACACGTTGAAGAATGGACGTGAGTAAAACTTCATGCGTGGAGTACATGGAAAGTAAACTGTGTGCATTTCTTCACATCTTGCTTTTTTTTTTGCTAAACACAGTACAACGCAGACGCTCACATACACGCGCATACACTCACCCCTATGAACGCACGCACGCACACCCTACCCCTATGAGCACCTCCGAAAGACTGAGCCGGCGGATTGGGTCTTGAGATTGATGAAACCACCACGGGCGCCTCGCTATCGACGGGAACGTCGCCTCCCACTGAAGAATATTCTGCCTTAAATGAGAAACACCAGCGTCAAATCTGGGGTTTGAACTCTGGTGGGCTGAGGGTACAACCACCCTCCTAACCATCTTGCCACAGGCAAGTTCTCAACTTCACATCTTGCTTACACTTGTAAATTTACTCTGCTTAGTACAAAAGCAAAACAACTTTCAACGGATAATTTTTATTCTCATGCATGGAGGGTGAATTTATGATCCACACATATTATTAGATTCCAACTTACAAATGCAAGGTTTTCACGTCGATGCTGGATTGGCATCCAAGGATCGATCCCTGCCAAACAGTTCTCATCTACTCGCTCGGCTACTCAGGGGGGAAAGCTAGATCTAGATCTTCTAGATCGGACGATGGCGATGCTCCACGTTGTTCTCCCTCCTAAGGCATCGTTTTGTACTAGACGCTGGAGGGTCAGGAGGTGGAGCAATGTGGCATTTACCGCATCGACAAAAGCGGATCTCGGCAGTGTGCGCTACGTGGACTCAGCGGCGGACGCGTGATGATGGCCACGCGCAGAGCGGTGACGCTATCAGGCGTCGTGGTGGCATCGGCAGTAGGCCTGGCAAGATCAATGCATTGATCCTTGTCCAGAAGATCTGTCTTTTGAAGCATGCGCATGCGATGCACGCTAAGGGTTTGTAGACCAGTTTGTTTGTGCTCCGCTCGCCTTTGGGCGGCTAGGTGAGGCTTCCGAATTTGGATGGTGGGGCATCGGTGTGAACTCAGCGCACATGGATCCGATCATGGCCACCTTGAATAATATAATAAAAAGTGTTGTGTGCATCTTTTTAATCATTTCAGAAAAAAATATTTTTAATGCCCGGAATTTTAACCTCCTCCTCAAAAACACACAAATAGTTCTCATGCAGCAGCGTAACCAGCAATTCAGCATGGCAAGTTGAAGCTCACCCCAGTGGCATAGTCCCCACAAGTCATCGACGCCTGATTCGTCGTCACCGGATGGCCCCAGCGGCAGCTGCCTGGACAAGGGCGTGTCGCCAGAGATAGACGTCCATGGTGGTGTGCACTGGCGGAGCTGCATGCAACCAGCCAGGTGCACAGGCACCCGGGTAGTTTTTTTTTTACATTGAAATTAGCCAAAAATCACTCTGTGCATCCCTGTAATCCATGATTAGTGCACCCTGGTGAGCTAAATCAGTACATATTACATGTTAGTGCACCCTGATTAAGTTTGTTCTAGCTCCGCCACTGGTGGTGTGGACAGCGCGCAGGGCCAACTGCAGGAGACGTCCCCTTCAAATCTCCTTGCAACCATTCATCTCAAATCAACTGTACGATTTCGACCGATCGACCGAGCGGTTCATTTCCTGAGCAGTTTCGATGGAATCGACCCGTTGCAGCCAAAAGCAAGATTCTCCCTAGCTGATGATCTCATTGATTGTCACAGTGATCTATCGGTATTGTTGTCTAATTGCTGATTTTTTTTCCCTCTTTCCTAGTTGCTGAATTTTATGCTATAATTATGCTCAGTCGATCGTGGTCTAATGCCTTAAGCTATATCAGCAGTAGGTGGCACTGTTTCAAAATTATTGATGAGAACAGCAATGCTTAAGTAGTACTAGTTGCTAATGAATATCAGCATGAACTAATTAGCTCAATCTTGTACTAACAGAGCATGCACTTAATTTGTGATCGATGGACCTTGATGATTCTGGTGAACAATGTTGGTTGTGAAGTGCATAATTCTAGGCATCATGTCAATGTTGATTTGTTCTGATTCTGATTGTGTATGGGACTCACTTTCTTATGAAAGATTAATTGTATGGCTAGCTTCAACCAGAAATTTGGTGAAAACAGCTTTGTTCAAATCGGAGATCTCTCCTGGAACTAACTGACAGAAAAGAAAAAATGTACCCAGTCCTAAGCAACTCCCAAGAGCTTAATCCATCTCTTTCTGACAAGAAACACAAGACATCTCCTAATTGCCATCGTCTAAAGCAAAACAGAGATGCGCCTTATTTTGGCTTAGCTAGCTAGATCATCATAGTTAAGCTCTAATTATGTAGTGTTACTACTAATTTCAATATCATTTGATCAAATTTTCTAGAAAAGAATACACAGCCATTCCAAAACAGTAGTAATGTAGTATACGAAGTATTACTCATCTAATTTTAAGCCAATCAATTTTTGAATTGCAGTGGTCCTCTCTTTTCTGAGGATCGTCAAGAAAATTTGCTTGAAAAAACTTGATCTTAACAGTTAACAGGAAACAGAAAGATGATCTGCAGGGGGCCAAAAAAAGCAATCTTCGGTCCCCTTCCGCCCGTCCTCCCTCTCTCTCAATCATGTACCTCCGACGTCGCCAGTACTGGCCCATCTTCGACGCCGGTCGCCCTCGCCGCGGCCACGGCGCTGTCAACGGGTCGGATTGCACAGGCGCGACGCTTCATCACGGTTCCTTGCTCCTCACCGTGCATTGCAAGCGCATTAATTCAGTGTAACTTGTCTCTGAATCATTCTCTGCAGGATCCTTGCACTGAATTTTCAGGAAACGGTGTATAATAATTATAATCCCTGCAAATTCAAGCAACGTAGATTGATGTAGATATCATCCATAACGGATCGCCAATAACCAATGAGCAATTAAATTGGCGGAAAAAATAATTGCATGTAGATACATCATCATACTCCACCTACATCTACATCTATATCTACATCTGCAGGTAACTAACTGAAAGGCACTACAACTACAAGGAGCATCACATGTTCATGTAAGGTACAACACATCAGTGGTGAGTCTCTGCATCTGTTTTTTTAACAGATTTGGTAAATGATGTCTATGTATCTCTGCAAAATAGTGAAAGGGAAGAGGAAAGTTATTTTCCGAAATAAATCGAAGGATCGGTTTTAATTATAGGAATTGCACATCCATCGTTTCATTTCTTGATAGGCTGAGGGAAATATTCCAACGTTATAAATGGGGCCGAGATGGATATATTGTTAGTTAGCCTGAGGCGGTGGCCTGAATTAGGCCTCTTGCTACTTCTGTACTGCATGATGAATGCATGTGGTGAGCAGGAGTGTTTGTTCTGTTAACACAGGGAAGCAAGATTGCTGTTTATCTTGATCGTTATTTAAGAAAGCATTTAGTTACTCCTGGATGGATTAGTTGGTAGATTATTGTTAGTTATTTGAGCAATTAGTTAATTATTACCTGAATGGATTTGGTTCATCTTGTTAAAAATATTTGTCCAACATGTGACAAAATGGGTTTCCGTACCTGATCAGAGTTGGGTGAAGCATCAGTTCCAAAACTTGTTCTATTTCAACCAGGTTGTTCTCTAACAAATCAAAGAATGAGAGAAAAGGGTGAAGTACAAACAAAGCAATTTTTATTGTCCATATTATAGGGTTTTACTGGATATTAGTATAAAGGCCAGAAATTTGATGAGAAGGGCCCTTCACCCGAAAGACAAGCAGTGGAAGCATGTGGTCAAGAAACGTTTGAATCATTGTCTCTCTTTATTTTTTTTCGGATATGTGGTTCGCGCACGTGACAGATAAGCTAACTACATGCTATGATCAAATAGGTGCATGGATTTTCAGAGAAAACTAAAAACAGCTGGCAAACATGCTCAATCGATTCTTTGAATTATACTGTGAGTGATCTTGCATTGGGGACATAATATCATTGTTCTTGTTTTGCAAGCTAGCTCCAATTATTATGACTTTCGGTTTCTTGTGTACCCCAAATGTATTCCAGGTGATAAAATGCAGACTTACTAAAGCTAGCAAGCTACTCCCTCTCCTTGTTTTGCATGTCGTTAATTTTAGGATGCGCTCGGTCAAGCATTCAGAACCTTCTCACATAATTTATGCGAAATTAATTGATTTTTTTAAATGGAAATCATATTGTTAGATTTTTTTTCATCAAATCACCTATTTTTCTTTGCTCAGAATATAGCATGTGGACTGGCCTGTCAGCGTTCTCCAAAAATAGAAGTGCTTCAGTGCTCTTCTGCAAAAGAAAATGAAAAATATCGATGGCATGAGGAGTTCCAATGTAGTGTTCATAGATATGTGTGTTAAGAGGTCACCGTCACAAAGTACTACTTCTAGCGTGTAATTATTCTTGCTTGTGTTAGTTATCGTTGTGCCCATAATGTTTTTCTACGGAAGAGGACTAGCTAGAGCCATGGATGACGCGTGATTGCTTTGATTTGATTGTTGAGGCTAATTACTCATCATCTCTGATGTGAGTATCTCAAGAGCTCTCAGCTCTCATTCTCCTTCCCATATTTGCTTAGATGGATAGCAATCCATCCATGGGTGAATTGAATAACCAAACAAGACGAAGATCTTTATTATATTTTGTTCCAATTGTAGTCCTACTCCATAGAGTAGAGTCTAATGAAATCTTGTTGTCACACATCGATTTATTTTTGGACTATTATCACACATTGATTAATCTTGATGTGAATCACATTGAGCATATTAGTTCATCTTACAGTTTTCGGGGTAAATGAAATATTTATAAATTAGTGTCCCCACATCATAATTTGAATGGAATTTTGCATGAAAGATATTAAGTTTCCGCCCTAAGAAATCATTGTTAACCCTAGAAGCAGGGAAGCAATGACGCCCAAAGCAAGATCTTAATATTTGTGAAACTAATTCTAGATCGTGTGAAGACTGGAACCAATGATCTCATAGATCTCAATATTTTTCGTAATCGGGAGGTTGCTAATTTCGTTAGGAGGGAAGCACCGATGCCGAGAACATAACCTTAATAGTACAAGAATGCAAGCGGCCTAAGTTTTAGAACATTGTCACTAACTTGTAACACTAACGATGAGAGGCACAATTGGTGAACTTAATTAAAAGGGATTATGGTTAATTAGGCCCCATCAGAGTGTTTGATTTAGGGGGCACTGTAGCAATCGGGGACCGCTTTGTCAAAGCAGATTGCGACATGATTAGCATGTAGCTTGAGGAAGGAGCAACAGAGTCACTATTGACTGAGGGGCCTACAAGGCTAAGCTAGTAGCCACTGTCTCCCTAAAAGAAATATTGCTAGAAAGTAAATTCATTTCAGTTGCTAGAACCTTTGATTATACATTGTGCTTAGTGCTCTGTCTCAACTCAATGGTTGGTTAGGCTAAGCTAGTCTAGGATGGTTAAGATGTCACCCCTTTCTTGTAATGCAGTCCTCTCTCCTCGTTCTTTGCATGGCCCCATTTGCCACCATTGGGGCTGTCCTTGCAGCTTCCTCTTAGGGCCATGTAGCCTTCCACTGCTAGCTAGGACACTACCAATCTTTCTATGAGATTTCATTCTTATTTTTTGTTGTCGTGTGGAAGAAGGATAAGAGTTCTGCCTCAATTCATTCACGGTAATCAAAGCTACAGTAGACACGTTACTGTGATTTTACGTCGGTAAAATGAAGCAGTTGAATTATTAGTTTGTATAAGTTTCTCCTTTTCGTTCTTATTTCATGCTTCTAGATAAAACGGTTGGTGCACACACCTTGATATAAACAATCTCGACCATCTCATCGTCTCACTCGTAAAACAAAATCTCATAATCTTCCTGGCTTTATAATCAATTTATTCAATTGTCCCACACACCGGCAGACACTGTTGATAGATGCCATACTGATTAGTAGTAACAACTGTGCAAAGCTAGTGGCACATGGAGTGCTGTAGCAGAGATGAACAGCTTGCTGATCCCCTAAGCTGCAAGCAAGATTTTTGTTTTGTGGGGGTTATAAGTGGGGCTTTGCATCATTCACACCACATACATCATCCATGTACAAGTCCACACTGATAATGACAGATCAAGGTTGCAAAATGCCAATACCATCCATGTCAATAACAGCTTTGGTTCGAATTAATGGTATGCGCATACTTGCAGCTTCTTCGTTAAGCCAGATTAATTGTAAAAGCTCTGATAAACAGATTGTAACTTTACAGACCTTTTTGTGGGAAAGTTGAGACACACATTGTACCAAAAAGGCAGGGTTTTGGAAAGCCATCTTTCAGAGAAACGAGGGGCTGTCGGTATAGGCCTGTACGATGTAGAGACATTGCATGTAGACGTGCCAAGAAATAGAATCCTAGAATGCATCGTCTCTTGTCTCTTAACACTAACCCTAGTGAAGTATGCATGACATTGTGTGACATTTTGTTCTATCGACTACCCGCACTTCTTTGATCAGAGTTTATACCAGAGACAACTTTGCCGCGGCCGAAATGCTAACCGAATTGTCTGTCCTCTTTGAGGCTTGTTTCGATACGAAATTTTAGCTGATCACATATTCCACGTAGAAAATTTCTTACTTTTTTGGCGGGGGATACAGAAATTTTCCTAGTCTCTATACAAGTAGTACTTTTACTTTTAATTCTACAACAATGAACACTAAACACCCAGACGGACCTCGCCCTCGTGATCCGTTTTTTCCGGAGTGGTGATCGTGAGGCGATGTTGCGCGGCCGGCGGCTGTCCATGGCGCCGCCACTGTGGGCGCCTGGAGGGACTGGCTCCCGTTTCTCCTGTCTTGGTGGTCTCGCAGCGGAGCCTTCAGGTCTCGACGGACTCGAAGACGCGCACGTAGCCGTGCAGGCGGCGTTGGACGTCGTCGAGGAAGGGCCGCTCGAGACTCCGATTCTTCGTCGACCGCCGCGCTCAGACGAGGACCTCGTCCAAGAGTTTTAGGAGGACACCGGCTTCCCCTCGCCGTCGAGCAGGTTCTGGGAACGGAGTTCGCCGACTAACGCAGGTGAGGTTTGTCTATCTCCTGTGTGCAGGGTGTCGGCGCCTGCTGTGGGGACGGTGGTGGAGCCGCCGGGGATGCGCCGTTGTCGCCGAGGTGTGGTGTCTTCCTCGTGCGGGATACGGATCGTGCGTTCGCCGCCGTGGATGGGACCGTGGCAGGGGCCGCTGCCTCCTCGCCGCTCCTCGCCGCCACCGGTCCTGGGTACCTTCCTCGACAAGGCGTTGGTGGCACGGCCATCGCCGGCGAAGCCAGCTGTCGCGTCGTCGGCGGAGGCGCCGGGGACGGCCGATCCGTTTCCTGCGGAGAATGCGCATGTCCCGGCGGGAGTTCAAACTTTGAATTCCCGACAGGCGGGGCCCACGTGGCAGGCAGGGGATGGGCCATTTCTGGGCCGTCCATCGCAGTGGGCGCATCTCCACCGTCCGCGACGCCCGTGCCCTAGTTCAGAAGCGCTTCGTCTCCAACCTGTGCGCCGTCTCGACAGAACTCATCGCCCGAGCCCGCTTCTACACCCGTATTCACGCCACCCACCTCCGCTTCACCGCCGCCGCCTTCCGCTGCCGCGCCGCCGCCTCGCCGGTGGGTGCGATCTTTTGCGGTCGTCGCGGCGATTCCGTCTCGCCCCATGGCCACCCCGCAACACCCGCAGCTCGGCAGGGACGCTCGTGCTCGTCCAGCTGCTCCGACTCCTCCGCATCCCCATCCTGCGCCGCCAAGGCAGGGCGCCGGGGCTGGCCAGCTGCAGGCCGGGGGGTACCAGCCCATGATCGGAGGGGACGCTCCTGCCGTGGTCGGACAGCTTCGTCCGCCGGTCGGACCCCGCCGCTTATGCCGCTCCAGAATCCGTCTCATCAGCCGGGGTTTCCGGCGTATATGCCACACCCGGGGCAGTACCAGTTCCCGCCGTTGGCGCCGATGCCCCCCCATGTTTCCGCCGGTGCAGCAACAACTCGCGCCGCCGATGGTGCAGCCGGCGGGTCAGGGGCCACGACCGAAGCGGAAGAAGAAGAGGACGGGTCAACAAGCGCAGTCTCAGTTCCAGCAGCAGCGTCAGTTTTGAAAGGACAAGGATGTCACCTAGAGGGGGGTGAATAGGCGATTAAAACTTTTCCGGTTTAGGCTTGATAATTGCGGAATAAAACTATGTGTTTAAATTAACAAGCCAACAACCTAAATAAACTAGGCTCACCTATGTGCACCAACAACTTATGCTAAGCAAGACAAGCAACAAGGTGATAGCAATATAGAATAATTCAAGCACGGAAGCTATCACAATGTAAAGTGCATAAGTAAAGAGCTCGGGTATAGAAATAACCGAGACACGCGGAGACGAGGATATATTCCCGAGTTCCTCCTTTTTGGGGGAGTACGTCTCGTTGGAGAGGTGTGAACCAACACAATGGTTCAACAACCACAAAGTTTTCACCTTCTTCTCTGATGAACCGCACCACAAAGGTTTGGTTCACCTTCCACTATCGGAATCCTTCGAGGCGGAAATCCGGAGCCTTTCAACAACGATCCGAGGCACAACCCACAACGGGATTGGGGGCTCCCGAACAGCTACAAGTGACCACACAAGGGTCTCAACCACCACACGGGTATCTAGGGTCCAAAGACCCAAGAGTAACAAGTTCACATGCTTTCAACTTCCACGAATCCTCGTGGAGAGCACAAACCGATGCAACGAATCAATGGCAAGAGCACAAGGCTCAAATCCTTCACTCTCAAATCCCACCACAAGCAACTAATGCTTATGGGGGGAGAAGAGAGGAAGAACAACGAAGAACACAACAAATGGAACTTCAAGATCAAGATCTACAAGGTTCCCCTCACTTAGAGGAGGAATGGATTGGATGAATATGTAGATCTAGATCTCCTCTCAATTTCCCTCAAAGATATGCAAGAATCATGGGAGGAAATGAGAGGAAGGCAAGCTTTTTCCAAAGATCAACAATGGAGGAGAGAGGGGAGAAAAACTTGCTCAGGAGATGTATAAAACAATGGGGAAGAAAACACCTTTAAATAGTCCACTAGAAAAAATGGCCGTTGGGCTGTTTTTTCGCGAGCTGGGCCAGGGAGCCGGCCTGTGGCCCGGCCTGGGCCGGCCAGGGAGCCGGCCTGCTCCCGAGCCGCCCGGCCTGGAGCCCGGCCTGGGCCGGCCAGGGAGCCGGCCTGCTACCCGAGCCGCCTGGCCTAGAGCCCGGCCTGGGCCGGCCAGGGAGCCGGCCTGCTACCCGATCCGCCCGGCCAGGAACTCGGCCTGGGCCGGCCTGGGAGCCGGCCTGCGCAGAAAAAAACATTCTAAAATCCAAAACTTTTTCAATAAAAATCCAAATGCGATGAAACCAACTTTGTTGGAAAGATAACGACAAAATATTAAGGGTCACAAATATGGAGGAGATATCACACATGGGAGGTGTGGATCTTATCTCGAGGAGGACCGGTAATATTTCCAACACCGAAAACGCAACAAGTTTTCCATCCGGACTCCGTTTTCAATGATCTTGGGCTTGCTCCGAAGATAATCACAAGCACTACAAGATCATGCATATACACATCATAGTCCATCATGTGAGGAGGATAACTGTGGCGCCCCGACCCGACTGCTATACAGTGACACTGTGTCCCCGGTTATCCGATACCACCAGACACACTATCAAAGCATAATAGAGAGATCAAGACTTGTGGAACAACTGGCACATCACAGACTCTACGACACAAATCATATAGTTCAACTCTTATAATAGAGAAAGATAGCAAATGACAACCAGAGGTCACAGACCCAACATTACAACATGCGGAAGCGAAGTGTGTTGTTCTAAACAACAAGAACCAAATTATGGCCTAAGAGGCCTGCAAATAAACATCCAGCGCCAGCTGTTCTGGGATGTCCCAAGCTGCCACCTGGGAACCCCAGACTACTCGTCGACGTCCACAAAGAACCCACCTTCGAGGGCGGTGAAGTCCTCTCCTGAAAATAAGCAAACGACGTTGAGTTCGACGAACTCGCAAGATTAAGAGCTAATATATGCTCGATGATTGGCTTCCAAGGTTTTATGGCTGTTTTGCATAAAGCTGATTTTATTTTAAGAAGACATAACTCCATGGCATCGACTAATCAGATTATTTTGAAAAAGGGGGCAAGAAGTAATCTCTTTTCTGGTAACCATTTCCATCATAACCATCACCATTCTCATCACCTATCTACTAGGCACCTCCCCGAATCACCCTCGAGGAAGACAACCTTGGTTATTAGTAGTACCTTTAGTACTCAAATTTTTAATCATTCCGTTCCAGTTATTCTATGATCATCGTCCATTCCCAAGTCGTCCATAACCGCGGACACGGCTTTTCGAAAAAATTATCCCTGCAGGGGTGTACAAAGTGGAAGTCCCCGGAGTCCCGAGGGGCCCCAGCTCCTTCGCCACGCGTACCGTCCGGCCCATTGCCTGTACAATTAGCTCTCTTCCTTGGAAAGCCGGCTGGGTGGGAGCGGTGTCGACTTCTCCCTCGTTAAGGACTTTCCAGGATCATCAGTGGCGGTAGGACTGCCAGTGCCTGCAACACCCGCCCCACGGCCACTTATTTTCCTAACACCACAATCCTCATCTCAGTTCATACCACCATCATCACGCACGCGCAAATGGAAGCCCGAACTAGAGGTCCCTGGCTAGCCCCGCTCGAGTTATTTAGTCTATGAGGGTTCCTGCAATTGCATAGGCCTCACGCATGGTTGCACGCTCGTCTTGGTTCAAGATGTACAGAACTCGCACCTAGGCGGCGAGAACGAGACAAAACACCACAACCACAGTGGCCTCTCATCCCCACCTTTTAACATTTTATTATCCGTCACCACAATTTCCTCCACCATCATTCTCATCTCATCACCTGTTTCCAACATGAACCATCCATCCAAAAGCTATGCAATTAACTAAGCATGGCTAAGCATCAGCATAACATAGTAAGTATCTCAGGCCAACAATACAAACCTATGGTTAATAGGAGGGAAAACAGGTAATGGCATTGGAATCATAATGCAACTATAGGATACTCTAATCCGAATCAAATTGACATTTGGAACCGCATGCAATATTATAGTGGAGAAAATACTTGTGGAAAATAGGATAAGATATGCTCAGAGGGGGGATTACGCTTGCCTTGATCAGCGTGCTGGTAGTACGGCTCTTCGGGGTATTGTGGCGTAACCCCGGCTGCTTGATCTAACGAGAAACAAACATCGGGAGAGAACAATCAATCACCACACATATGCTTAACAAATGCAATGCGCAAACATATGATGACATGACATTTTAAATCCCCGGGAGGAGGATGATTCGACTAATCAGATTAAATGGAGTTCGGGTGCTTAGAGGGGCGCATCCCGGATATACCGTGGAGTTAAGTCATTAACGAACTTTACTTGTTGATTAATGAAGATAGAACCCTATGTTGCACTTGGATATGAGATGTCATGATCAGATGAGGCAATGCAGGGTATCGGTGATTGAATAAACGTGATAACCATTTAAACGGTTGGTTCACACATTTCCGGACATTTTGGTATATCAAGCACATTTTTCTGATGCACCGATAAAGAGTTGTTACATTTAATTTCCTCTCTAATTTGGTCCTTTACTGAGTTATTTTAAACCACAAAGAACTATTTATCCAAATTAGAAGGAAAAGTAGTTGAAAAAGGGGATTCATTAAGTAGTTATCAAAATCGGATTACCCGAAATTGTCCCACTCGGAAAATCCGATGGACAAAGACAGAACATTTTAAGTACTGAGGTTATTCGGAAATTCCGAATTTTCCTGATCCGGATTATCCGATCGACTCCAGGTACCGAAATTTTTTCTAAGGACCATTAGCCTGCTCGCACTGGAATACATCGGAAAATCCGAAGTTTCCATTTTCGGATTATCCGAAGCGTACCGCGACGGTTCCTTCGGCGACGCTCGCGTTGACCAGCGGCAACGGCGACGACGGCGCCGCCGATTTAGGGCTCACCGGAGCTGAGCGTCGACACCAACCTATTCTACTCGTCGAGGGCTACGCGGGGGTGCGCTCGGTTTCCCTAGGAACCCACCGGAACATCGCCGGCGTCGAGCATAGCGGCGACCCGAGGCAGAAAGTGCGGCGGCGACGATGCACGGCGAGAGGGAGAGGGAGAAGAGGTGCGGCGGACTCAGGGGCTCACCCTCGTCGCGTGTGAGCTTCCGACGGGGCGGGGAAGGTTGGAGACGACGGCAATGGCGCGGCGGATCACCGCCGGCCGTGTTGAAGAAGAAGGACGGCGGCGACGATTCCGTGCGTTCCGGCACGATTCCTTCGTCGTGGAGGTGGATGAAGACGAGGCGGAGCTCGTGGGCCGGCGCGATTCGTCGGGGACGGGCTCAGTCATCGGCGACGACGATGTCAACGGCGAGCTCGAGTGCGGCTCATGTGGAGAGAGAGAGAGAGAGGGGAACGGGAGAAGAAAACCGAGGGGATAGGGTTGGAGAGGGGCCTCAGGGTGCTCTTCTCTCCATCACGGCGCGGCAGGAGGGCGCGGGCCCAGTGTGGCGCCATGCCGTGCCCATGCGAGCTACAGGAGGAAGGGGATGACGCATTTGCAAAACGCCCCCTGCAACTTTTGAGTTTACCACGGATTGGTCCTTTTCTGAACTAATTAGGAAACCTTTTAAAACCAGCTGACTTTGGAGATTTAATTGAGGCACCTAGACTTTTTAGAAAATTATGAAATAATTTGGGTAGCCTTTTCATATCATGTGGAAGCTCCACAAAATTTGGCGCCTCCAAATAAAATGTTTTGAACCACTTTTGTTTAGGAAGGTTGGATAAGGCATTTTGCGAAATTCAAAAGTGTTGCTCCTTTAACAATTTGGAGCAAGTGCAAAATATTGTTTTGGAGCCTTGGAACTTCCTTGACAAATAGGAGATGTCAAGTAATTTTATTTTGCAAGATTGAGTGCCTTCGTTGTTTTGAAGTTGGTTGAAGCAAACTTAGCATTTTATTTTTAGGTGGTGCCAAACCTCAACAAATCCCTAGCAACAACAACAATTCCCTAGCACAATTCCCTAGTGACAAGTTAAAGGTTCCAATTGGTACACTTTGATGCAAGGATGCCATGATGCAATGAACCAAAAGCGGAAAAATTACACAGGTTTTTAGGTTCTTAAACTTCGGGCTGTTACAATAACACAAGAGGAGAGATTGACCTCTCTACAAGAGACGAACCGGTAAAACCTCCAACATCAAAAACACCACAAGATATCCAAATGAAATCCGTTTTGATGAACTAGAGCTTGGTATGGAGATGAACACAAGCTCTAAATTCTCACATGAATAAAAGCCAAATAAGAACCAAGAAAGATGATATGCTAAATATGCAAAGGTTTGAGCTCTCCACAAAGGTGCGATCAAGTTACTCACTTGAGAGCCCCTCTTGATAGTACACCGTCTATCCTATAACCCGGTCTCCCACTAACACCACGAGACCGGTAAAATAGAAAACCTATCAAGATCATACCTTTGCCTTGCGCATTCCACTTGAGCTCGATGATGACGATCTTGACTCTCTCAAGTTGGAACACCTTTTATTGATTGTGCTTGCCAGCACATGCTTGATGAAGACTTCTCCAAATACTCCCCCATACACCATTATGGGATAGCCTTGCTAAACTCCGTCTTCATGAATCCACTTGCACTTCATCTTCTTATCTTGATATAGATGATGGCATGGAGATAAACATGAAGTTCACTCAATCTTCTTTTCCAAGCCATGCTTGCAATAAGCTCAACTCTTCACATGACCATTCTTCATATAACCCTTGGATGGAACCTTGGTCATCATGAAATCTTCTAGAGTGCAACACATGAACTCCAATCTTTTCCACTGGACAAGATCTACAAGAATATCTTAATGCAAACATTAGTCCATAAGGATTGTCATTAATTACTAAAACCACGCATGGGGCAACACATGCACTTTCCAGTTTCAGCCGTTGATCCAGCCCGCGATGCCTCCGTGATACGTCTCAAACGTATCTATAATTTCTGATGTTTCATGCTTGTTTTATATATCAATGTCACATGTTTTATATGCATTATACATCATTTTTATGTATTTTCTGGGACTAACCTATTAACAAGATGTCACAGTGTCAGTTCCTGTTTCCTGCTGTTTTTCTATTCCAGATAATTACTTAAGGAAATATTCTCGGAATTGGACGAAACAAAAGCCTAACCTCCTATTTTCCCGACACGTACACGGAGCCAGAAGGGCAAGCCGTGGGCCTCCTCACCATGTCCCCGCGCGGCCTGGAGGGGGGTGGCGCCACCACGTGGTGAGGCCGACTCGGCCACCCCCTCGCGCCGCCCTTTCGCCTATATAATCCTCCTGCCTCGAAAACCCTAAATCAATCAGCCATATTCCAGAAAGAGTTCCGCAGCTCCGCCGCCATCGAAGACAAGTTTCGGGGGTCAGAAGTTCCTGTTCCGGCACCTTGTCAGGACGGGGATTGACCCCGGAGCCATCTCCATCGACTCTACCGCCTCCACTTCGACTCCATGATGGTTTGTGAGTAGTTCCCCCATGGACTACGGGTTCTAGATGTAGCTAGTTGGTACTCTCTCTCCCATGTACTTCAATCCAATGATCTCATGAGCTGCCTTACATGATTGAGATCCATCTGATGTAATCGGTGTTGTGTTTGTTGGGATCCGATGAATTGTTACATTATGATCAGTCTATCTATAAGTTTGTGAAGTTATTGTTGCTGCAATCTTGTTGTGTTTAATGCTTGTCACTAGTGCACGAGTGGCATGATCTTAGATTTAAGCTCTATAATTATTGCTTAGATTGTATCTACAAGTTGTTTGCACATGTCTCTGTCCGGAACCCGAGACCCCAGAGTGACAGCAACTGGGATAACTGGAGGGGATGGTCTAGATATGAGGATCACATGTTTTCACTAAGTGCTAATGCTTTGCTCCGGTGCTCTATTAAAAGGAGTACCTTAATTACCAGTAGATTCCCTTGAGGCCCCGCTGCAAACGGGCTGGTAGGACAAAAGATGTTGTGCAAGTTTCTCATTGCGAGCACGTATGACTATATATGGAAAACATGTCTACGTATGATTAATAGACTAGATGTTCTGTCTTAAGCTATTTCAATTCTATCAATTGCCCAACTGTAATTTGTTCACCCAACACTTGTTATTGGAGAGTTATCACTAGTGTAGATAGCTGGGAACCCCGGTCCATCTGTCATCATCAAATACTCATTCGGTCCTATATGCCATTAGAAGTAGTATCAACTATTTTCTGGTGCCATTGCCTCTGTGTTACTAATACTGCTGCTGTGTTACTGTTACTATTGCTCTCATATTACTGCTGCTTTCACATCACCCCTGTTACTAGTGCTTTTCTAGGTGCAGCTGAATTGACAACTCCGCTGTTAAGGCTTATAAGTATTCTTTGTCTCCCCTTGTGTCGAATCAATAAATTTGGGTTTTACTTCCCTCGAAGACTGTTGCGATCCCCTATACTTGTGGGTTATCACTCCGCAGGTCCAGCAACAGTTCATGCCGCCTCTAGCTCCTGTGCAGGGGCAGCTTTTGATGGCGCCTCCGTCCGTCGGGGTCACCTCGTCGGCTCCTGCGGTTGGCAGCCTGGTTGGTGACTCGCCGGTTGTCGAGACCAGTGGACAAGTGGTAACAAAGGTTTCGGGCAGTGGTAAAGGGAAGAAAGCTAGCAAATGTTGGAAGTGTGCAGCTGATACTCATTCCACTAAGGGTTGTCTAGTAAAACACTATTGTCTCGTTTGTGATAATGGGGCACATCCGACTTTGAGGTGTCCGACTCTGCGGCTTCCTAAGCCCACGACGTTTTCTGCAGGGTATGGCACATAGGAGACTATTTTTTCGCAACTGCCTGATAGTGTGTACAAGCCTCATTTGGTTCCATCTAGTTCCCCCACCGCACTGGTGAAGATTGTGGGTGATCCTGTATCCGCGACTGCTATTCAGAGCTTGTTGTCTAGGATGTGTCCGTCGAGTTCGTCGTGGACGTGGGAGGCTTTGCCCCATGGGTCCGATGCCTTTCTCATTGGGCTTCCTTCGGGCGGGGACCTTCAACGGATAGACGGTATGTAGATGGGTGTCCCTTCCTTTGCAGCAACTGCCACTGTTTCGGCGTGGAAGAGACAGGATGTTCTCCCTATGCGGGTACTTGAGCAGGTGTGGGTCCATGTTCAGGGGGTTCCATATCCGGTCCGTCATTTTCTTGGTATTTGGGCTGTTGGTTCTCTTATTGGGACAACCTTGGATGTTGATCTTGTCACGCTCAGGAGCCGCGATATCGTGCGTATTCTCGTTGGGATGCCGAGCTCTGCGCCTCTTGACAAGCAAACGGACCCTACTGGACCTTATATCGGCACAGCTTGTGTGGTCAAGTTGAAGGAATATGCTTTCATTTTCCGTCGTGAGGCAACAGATTTTGTTCCTGACACAGAGTTTGTCCCTTACTTCAGGCGGCGCAAGGGGAAGGATGCCGATGGTGATGATGATGGAGTGGAGGATGGTCCGGAGGGGACTTTGGATTCTGTGGGTATGAGTGGGTCACAGTCTACCAACATGGAAGTTGATGCCAATCAATCTTCTGGTTCGGATACCTATGGGAAGACAGTGGTTGCTACGGATACACCTACTCATCGGACCCTAGTGGCGATTACTCCATACAACCCGAACCCACAATCTTCTGCTGCGAGTTATTGATGCAGGGACTTCATCGCCAGGTGACTCCACAAGTGCTGGGTCTGGTTCTGGCCATCGCCAACTGTGCACTGCAGCTTCTGCTGCGATCGAGCTGGGACAGCGTAATGGGCCGGAAGTGCAGCAAGTTGCTATCCAACGCAGGGAGCAGGAGATGGCGAGCTCACCTGGGCCGAGTGTGGCACCCTTCGGCCTGCTGGAGACCTATGGGCCCGGCCCCGCTGTTGACCCGCTGGTGGCAGGGGAGGAGCTGGCACAGCAGGAGACTCGGCCCTTCGCCGAGCTGGGCCTGGCGACGCAGCAGGCCTCTTCGGCTGCACTGCTTGCAGCCGGCCTTTCGGCCCACTTGGGAGCCACGGCCCCTGTTCAGGTCTGTGGGGGGATTCTACTTCGACTCAGCCCCCAGGCAGGCCACGTCATGGCGCTTATTGAGACGGGGGTGGTCTCGACCCCGGCTCTGACCTCCCCGTCTCGAGCTGCACCGAGGGATGCTTCTAGGACAGCCGGGTCAGTTGCTACTTCACCAGTGCCGACTCCGCTGCCCGCCCTTCTGTGGCATCGTCCACGGCCGGAGGAGTTGTCATGCCATGTACACCACCTCCCACTGCGTCGGCTTTTGCTGATGGGGTCACTCCGATCCGTCGGAGTGAGAGGTTTGGGGTGGCGTTGGACGGGGCGTCTGCGACGGATGAAGACTCCTCAAGAAGGCCATGCGTCGCAAAGCCGCACGCAACTTGGACTACCTCGGTACGGAAATGAATTCAAAGTCTTTCTTTTCTTTTTCTCCTAATTCCATTCAGTCAAAACTTTCTAGTGTAGGACTTAATCTTGGTAGTAGTAAATTTCAAATAGATGTGTCGACTAATGTCTTGAGGCGTATGGAATTTGACCGTCTCACGGTTATTCCTAAAGCTTCGACTGGGTTGACAGCCACCTATTTGGATGAAGAAGAAGCGAATGCCACATCAGATGGTCAGCTTCTTTCTCATCTAATTGGTGAAGTGTTGGAGGGTGGTTTGGATGACGACGGTTTGAGCTCATTGTATGAGTTGAAAGCAACCGGTCGGAAATCTAAATCTACCACCAACAAGGCTCGGAAACGGGCCAAGCTATCCAAATCCCCCACGGTTTCCCAATGAATGGCATGTTTGCAAATAGCAGAGGTCTTGGAGACTTGGCTAAATATTTGCACTTTGTTGGTTGTGTTCGGGACCATAATTTGGATTTCTTAGCTATTTTTGAGACGGGTAGACGTGAGTTTTAACAATCTCTATTGAACCGACTTTCGGGCGGTATAGAGTTTGATTGGTACTCGCGTCCCCCTCATGGCCGTTCCGGAGGCATTTTACTAGGCATCAGGACTGATACCATGGAAGTGTTGGATGTTACGGATGGTGATTTTCATATTAAAATGCACATCCGTAATAAATCCAATAATTTCATTTGGAGTCTTGTTGCTATGTATGGGCCGGCCAGGAAGCGACTAAGTCTTCTTTTCTCTGTGAAATGGTAAACTTGGCAAAAGATAACCCACACCCTCTTATCATTGGTGGGGATTTCAACATGCTACGTTTTCCGTTTGGAAAAGTAAGGGTCGGTTTGACAATCGTTGGCCTCTTTTGTTCAATGCAGTCATTGACAGCTTGAACTTACGAGAGATAACAATGGTGGGGAGACAGTTCACTTGGGCTAATTCTCTCCCTGAACCCACATACGAGAAACTAAACCGTGTACTGATGGATACTGATTGGGAATCTAGGTTCCCACTGGTGTCGGTACGGGCTCTAGAACGTATTGAGGGCTTGTCGGACCATGCTCCCATTCTTTTGACTACTGGAATACCTAGACCACAGTGTAAGCCACGGTTCAAGTTTGAGCTTGGGTGGTTGCACCGTGAGGGTTTCCATGAGATGGTTAAAAGAATTTGGGAAAGACCAGTTGCGGGTGATACGCCTATCTAGCGGTGGAACAACAAGATACGTGCTTTACGCACGCACCTCGTTGGTTGGGCTCGTCATACTTCTGGTTTACTTAAAAAGAGAAGGAACGACTTTCCTCGATAATTGATGCTCTTGAAGCATTAGCAGAAGTTCGGCTACTATCCGAGCAAGAGATTGAGCTAAAGAGCCAATCCAATGCACAGATAGCGAACTACTGCGTGAGGAGGAGTTAAAATGGTATCAACGTTCTAAAGCCCAATTCATCCTAGAAGGGGATTCGAATACTCGCTATTTCCATAGTATTGCCAATGGCAGACACAGGAAAAAGCGCATTCATTCTCTAGTCCAGGATGAGGGAACGATTGAGGGCCATGAACAACTAAAGTCGTACATTACCAATTACTATAAAGGCATCTTCGGTGCTCCAGAGGATGGAAATTTCACTTGGATGAGTCTCGAACAGAGGATATCCCCAGGTTTCAATGCGGAAAATAGTCTACTTACTAAACTCTACTCAGAGGAGGAAGTGAGGATGGCGGTTTTCCAAATGAAACATAATACAGCACCTGGACCTGATGGTTTCCCGGCTGAGTTCTACCAGAACTTTTGGGATGTTATCAAGTCTGATTTACTTCAACTGTTCGCCTGTCTTCACAATGGACAGCTAGAGTTGTTTCGTCTCAATTTTGGTGAGATAATTTTATTACCTAAGGTTAACGAGGCAGAAAGGATTCAACAATTTAGACCTATATGCCTTTTAACGTTAGTTTTAAAATATTTACCAAAGTGGCTACGATTCGACTGAACAGTGTGGCAGATCATGTGGTTCGTCCGTCTCAGACGGCTTTTATGCAAGGCCACAACATCCTTGATGGAGTTGCGATCCTACATGAAACAGTTCACGAGCTACATAGGAAAAAGCTGAATGGGGTAATTCTTAAAATTGACTTTGAGAAAGCTTATGATAAAGTCAAATGGTCTTTCCTTCAGCAGACCTCAGAATGAAAGGTTTTTCTACTGAGTGGTGCGCGTTAATTAATAGCTTTGTTTCGGGAGGAAGTGTAGCCATTAAGGTCAATGATGACTGGCAAATACTTTCAAACGAAAAAAGGCCTAGACAGGGTGACCCGTTATCGCCAATACTATTTAATATAGTGGCTGATATGTTGGCTATTTGATCGAACGCGCTAAATCTGAGGGTCAAATTGAAGGAGTGATTCCACATCTTGTAGATGGTGGTTTATCGATTCTTCAATATGCTGACGATACAATTCTTTTTATGGAACATGACATCGAAAAAGCTCGTAATCTTAAGCTGATCTTGTCAGCATTCGAGCAACTTTCGGGTCTTAAGATAAATTTCCATAAAAGTGAATTGTTTTGCTTTGGCGAGGCTCGAGAAAACGCCGCCTTGTATGCGGAACTTTTTGGCTGTGAGCAAGGTCAATTTCCTATCAACTATTTGGGTATTCCGATTCATTATCGGAAACTTACAAATGCTGAATGGAAAAAGGTGGAGGAAAGATTTCAATTGCGCTTAAATAGCTGGAAAGGCAAATTCTTATCCCTGGGTGGAAGATTGGTTCTCATAAACTCGGTACTAACAAATATGGTACTGTACATGGTTTCATTCTTCCAATTGCCCAAAGGAGTCTTAAAACGATTGGATTATTTCCGGTCCAGATTCTTTTGGCAAGGGGATTGCGAGAAGAAAAAATATCGTCCGACTAAATGGAGTGTGGTTTGTTGCCCTAAAGACCAAGGAGGGCTCGGAATTCATGACCTTGAGGTCAAGAATAGAGCCTTGCTAGGTAAATGGCTATTCAAACTGCTATCTGTGGGGACCCCGGATTAACTATCCGAGATACTCGTTATGTTTCCTGCAACAATCCCATGATCAGTCTGTTATTGCACATAACTCGAATTGGCATCACAGTACACCCATAAATACCGAATAAAAATACTTACTTGATTGAAGTCATAACTTCAACAGGTACTTGCAGCCGAAATCACCAAACAACGTGGGGCCCAAGTCATTTGCCATGACCCTACAGGCAGCTGACTGGGAAGCGCCCTAGTTCGCATTGACGTCATTAAAGTCTTCTTCTTCGAACAGTTCTTCTTCAAAATCTGGCTAAGACAATAGCCAGGGACGAAACCAATATGAGTACATTTGAATGTACTCGCAAACTACCCCCGAAATGAGCATGCACTACTCTTTTTATTGTTTAAATAAAACCTTTTATGCGTTGAAAACTCTATATCCTTGTTGAAAAGAGAAGGATAGACTTTTGTTTAATAAAACTTTGTTTTGAAATCTCTATATCTTTATTGAAAAAGCAAGGAAGGCTTTTAGAATCTTTCCCATAAATCTGATTTTGTAAGAAGTCTCCCTTAAAACTTTTCCCGTAAATACATCTTTGTTGGAAAAGGTAAGAAGTCTCTTTTATAAACTTTTTCTCCAAAAATCATTACCAGGTTTTATTTTCCCCAAACTCCTCCTTTTCCAACCATAGCCCTTCATGGCCAATTCATTCTCCAGCAACCTCATACCAGCCCGTCGGTATAGTTGCAGATCCAACATATCTCCATTTTACTTTCAAATCTCAAAACTTTGCAAAACTTGCACATGGTCTTAGGAACAGTCTCCCAATTGTCCATATCCGAGGACTCGGCTATTCGAATAGTTTTAACCCTCTGCAGAGGTAGCACGCTTTTAGCCCACATCCATCCGGCAACTCATCGTGTCTGCCACGTCTCGCCATACCAGGTGTATGCGAAGTAAGCCGCCGGCCATAGCCTCTTATTTGCTCATGCTAGTACAGGATCCTTCCCATATGACACTTTCCATCAACACCCAGTCCAGTTTCCCGTCAGAAACCCTAAGTGTGAGGACTCATAGTTTTGTCCGGCGGTTTACGGTGGAACCTTCTATCCTCCCCACCAACTTGTGTGAGGACCCGGGTCAGGGGGTAGGTCCTCGGACCATCCCCTCATGCATAACGGAGTCATCTCCGTCGATGAGGTATCCCATACTAATAAGAGCAAACTACATGACTAAGCCTTTTCCCATATGTGGGTAAATGTGGTCGCACAGGGTAAGGTTGGTCGTCATGGTTCTAAGACACTGTGCATTTTTCATAAACATCACCATTCTCCATTTCTCCATTACCACACCGACATCTCGGTATTCCACAACCACACAAGTATTCCCAAATGAGTTTTGAGGAAACAATATTTTTCCCATCCTATAGTTTGAAAAAGAAATTCCAGCTAATATCTCCATATAGGGTGTCAAAATAATATACTTATATTTTGGAAAAGGGTTTTCAGAATCATAGCTTTTGTGGCAAACACCACATAAATCACTTTTGCTCTTTATAAGTAACTAGTTGACATGTACGTGCAACGCACGTTTTCACATTTAAAAGGGGCAATTTAGAAGTATGAAATATTAAACTTGAAAAGGCATGTGTCGACTAATACATATACAAAACTTGCAACGCACGCATCAAAATGTGATATTCCGAGTTGACCGTCGTGCTGGGATGGTGCTTCTCGTGAAACAACTCTTGTGTCCAATTACAAAAAGAAATATGATAAGTTTCCATGTTATCGTGGAGCTCGAAGCCTGGCGTATGCCTGCCGGACAGAAATCGTCGTTCTTTCTTTTGGCAATGCTAGCAGTCGTATTTAATAGGAAAACTTATATGCAGATTTGTACAGAGAAAGGAAAATCCATTATATCCATCCACTAAGTGTAACACCAGTATAAGTTTTTCATAGTTAATATTCTTGTCTGCACTTGATAGTATTTCCTTTTTCATTATCATGTCCTTGTTGGATTTATGGAGAGTGTGTTGCAGGTCTAATTCATCATTCATTAATCAGAAACACAATATATAACATGGTTATGTGTACAGTCTTCCCGGCTATATTGTCACAGGGATGTGGTGGTGAATATCTGACGCAATTGTGTCCTAATCCCAGGTAGTGTTCCTTGCAGGCTTCTAGTTATGTCTATCAATTTAGAGTTAAGTTTCTTTTGCTTAGTGTCTGCACATATGCATTCAAGTACAGTACTGAATAAACCCGACTTACAATTCAATAGTTGATGACTAATAAAAAACAGTGTTAAATACCTGTCAAGTAGTTCCTGAGTTTCAGGCATATCTAGATCTGCTATATTCGTGTGTCACTGGTTTACTTAGGCACAACCCTATTTAATAGAACAGCTTGTAATAGTATTGTACTTGCCATTGACCTGCACCATTGTTGAGGTCGTTACAATAAGGACAGCTTGGTTGCCGATTACTTCCTCATTCAGAAAATAAGCTAACCTTTCCGGTACCACAATTCTGATTTTTTACAACCCTAAAGAGTTCAAGAAGAAACAGTCAGTGCTGACCACAATGGTGGAATGTCAACTAATTTGGAGGCATGGGTATGCAGTGTGCTCTTACCACTGGTATTAGAATTGAATCTCACAGAAGTATGAACCTTGCAAGTTCTTGTTATTCTTGATTGAAGATGCTTCATTGTGTAATCCAATGACATCTGGAAAAAATTACTTTTAATATTAGAAAGATTAATTAGTTAAAAGTATGATCTACATCTATAAAATATAGACGTACCTGAGCATTGTTTTTCTTTCTCCGGCCGTTCTTGTTATGTTCTTCTGAATTTTTCGTGGACTTCTAAACACGATTCTTTACTCAAGGACACTGATAACCAATCAATGGTACTTCCAGTTAGTAAGGCAACATCCATAAGAACGATGCTAACCCAAACAAATTGATGAAACGCCCCCTGGATTGCATCTGGTAAGTATAATAGGAGGAGCTAGCCTTACCTGCAGGGATTGTTGGGGGAAGTCACGCACATGATGTCAGTGGATCAACACAATAGAACATCGACGGCATGAGTGGCGCCAGTTTAGCTTGAGCAGAGGACATCACAACCAAATCCATCCAAGTGCAGGACAGAGGCGTCGATGACGATTGATCTGCTCCCGTATTTTCCAATTTGCGGAGTGGAGTCAGCTCCGCTAGGGCCTGCGGCTTGCATGACAGCGGCCTGACGGCACGTCGCCGAGCGCGGCATGCGGCCTACGCCCGCATGATCGCTAAGCTTGGATAAGGTCGGTGACTGCCGAGATTTTGCGTTATCGTGGAGCTCGAAGGCTGGCGTATGCCCGCCGGACAGAAATCGTCGTTCTTTCTTTTGGCAATGCTAGCAGTCGTATTTAATAGGAAAACCTAGAAAAGAGTCCAGGAGTCCAGGTATAGTGCAACATTGTCAGGCACGGTAGATTGGATCGGTTCGTGGTTGTTAGCGCTTGACAAATCTATACCGTTTATACATCTTATTAGGTGTGGCAATCCATGTAAATTTCACAAAAACGAAAAGGTGTGTTGAGTGGCAATTTGGTTGTATTATGTGATTTGGTGGGAGGGTAAAACGGGAAAAATCGGACAATGTTGAGTTGTCAAACATTGGGACGATCTGGCCTGTTTGATCGGATATTGAACGGTCCAGATTTAATGTTTGATCTGGGATGTTTGTCCAACAAGTTTTTTTTTTTTTTTGCATGGTAATACGATTCTCATTGATAAATAAAAGGCGAGATACAAAGTACGTATACACCGATCTTACAGATCTGGAAAGATAGGATAAACCTATGTGACAAACCAACGCCTATCCATCTTTTTTGGCACCACCGTAGCAGCCACCAAGGAAAAAATAGACAGATCACCTCTTCACCCGAGCTCGACGCGGCTCCATCGCTGATCATCAGCTTTTCGGACCTCCAATGTAGTTTGCCATAGGACAAACCATTGCCGTTGAAAGAATCAGACCGGGGCAGCATGTCCCCGGACACGCCATCGAACTTCAGCACTGGCACCCACGCACGACGATGTCGGAGTAGGGAACCAGAACCATCAGCTTTCAACCACGAACCCACCACAAGGTGCACCATCTTCCAGCTGTCACCAGTGCAGACCACCGTCTGCACGTACTCCTGGACGAATCCTCTCTGCTCCACCTTGGCGCCGGAGACAACGCCGCAGCAACGGGGACAGAGCAGGAGGAAAAAACCATCTGATGGAGTCGTCGCCGCCGCCTCGCCGACACCATCCATGAACTCTAAAGCCACCAATCTGAAAGATCGGCAAGCACACAGTGCCACCAACTCCGAGACGCCGCCATTAAGGACAACGCCGGTGTGGGAGAAGAGTTGAGGCAGATTTATTTGCCCGGGCGCCGCTCCCACCACCCCAACGACGCGCCATGCCAGAAAACTCCTAGCCCTAAGTACCATGCAAAAAACGGGGTCCCTCTCCCTCCTGCCGCCGGAGCGGCAAGCGGAAGGAGAGGGGCCCAGCACAATCGCCGGAGATTGGAGCAGGAAAAGCCTTTCCGCCGCCGCCGCCTGGGAGACGCGGAAGACGATTAGAAATCTATCCTAGCATCCGTCACTGTTTGTCCAACAAGTTTGCTCTTTTAATAGTAGTATAGAAACATGTGAACCAAAATAGATGTATATAAATGCAAGCTCAGAGGATAGCTTGCCTGATTTCAGCATGATGTTCCTGGACTTCTCCTCGTTGATCAAAGAAATAAACTCTCATCCTTCTCCGATAAATCCTTTCCAAATACCACCCCGGTAGCGTTTATCTCTAGCGTCGCAACATGAAAATAAAACAACACGCAATAAGCAAACCAACCACAAGTGGCATACAAACAAGGAACAAACCACAAGTATCAAACTAATCACTCAAGCCACAAACATAGCACTAGTTTACTCAAGCAACGAACTAAATCTATATTTACCAGGGCATTATACTCACAGGAGTATAACACCAAACACATGCTAAAAACATAGAGCACCAAGACATCCTCAATTAGAGGTAATTAACAGCCACTTTCCTCTGATCAGGAAATACTTCAGACAAAAGTTAAACTACCAATTAATCTTGGTAATTCAAAATATCTCACCAAGTTAAGGTGGATACACTAACAAGATATTTAAGCTAGTACTCAACTTAAGTCCATCAAGTTCATCAAGCCATGCAAACATATTACCCATACCAATATGTCTAACAAATACCACTAACAGTACTAACATATTATAACCTTCTAAACAGTAATAACATGCAAACAACAGTACCACAACAATCATTAACCAGCAAGGCACACATATTAATCACATACAATATTCTCACATTAAAATAAATAAGCATAGCAACTCCTAATTACTAGGTAAAAAGTTATATAGGGAATAAAACCCTAACAACACATGATTCACAAATATCTCTCCTAGCATGCTAGCAAGATTAGGGAGACACATCATAACAGTGGATTACCACCCTACACATGCTAGGAAACACATTTGTAATAATAAAGTTATAACACCACAACTAATAAAGTCCTAATAAAAATAGGCAGAAAATGCCTAAACCTTATAATTAGCACCACAGTCAATCAGTGACTCCTAAATTCAAACCAATTTAGGGATATGTTCTTCTATACATATAGAAGACAATCCAATTGGATTTACTCCAAAATTCATCTCACAAAAATCTACAAAAATCATCAAAGAGCTACTGATGTGTTTTTAAGAATGAATAGAACTTTTGTTTTAGGTTTCATTTGCATACAAGACCAAAAGATCTGGAAAGGTATCACTTCAAGCTTTCCATAGAATTTTAGTTTGCAATTTTTGGAGTTATAAAACTCTGGATATTAAATATTTGGTGAAAAGGATACTTCCTACAAGATTTAATCTAGACCACTCCTCAAATCATATTTTTGAAAAGCACCAGTGCTACATGTTTAGGAAAACTCACAGGAACACTACAAAATTTACATCATAATATTTGCACACATAGATCTACCACAACAGATTTAAATCTACATTGCAATTTAAACAGGAAACTAAAACAGATAATAGATCTAAAAAAAAAACACCACTGGGCTCGCTCTGGCCCAGATCCGGCCGTGCGGCACCGAACGTGGCCCAGCTAGCGGCCCAGTGCGCGCGGCGAAGCGGTACGTGGTCGTCTCCTTCCTCTCGACATGCGCACGGCAGAGCGAGGCGGCGGGGGAACACGGCGAGGACGGCGTCGGCGTCTCCGGCGTCCCTGGGCAAAAAGGAAGGGGGCATTAGAGGGAGCAGAGCAAGGGGAACTCGAGGGTGCAAGAATGGCGGGGAATGGTGGACTACATCGCTCGCGAGCTTGCTCGAAAGATGGCGGCCGGGGATGAAGAAGACGCGGACGGCTACGGCGATCCAGGGCTTCCCAGCTCGATTCCGCGGGCGGGAACGGAGGGGACGACGCGGCGAACCTTCTGGTGATCTTCGATTTGGCCGGGGAGGCTTCAAGCGCCGGCGATGCGCGACGGTGTCATGGCTAGGGTTCGGCCGCGGTGAGGAGCAGAGAGAAGTGGGGAGAGAGCGAGAGGGGGCAAGTGAGGACGGGGAGGCAGAGGAGCGGCGTGGGGTGCTTCTTATCTTCTTCGATGGGCAGGAGACGCGCGGGGGGGGGGGGGGGGGTCCGGGCGGGCGACGCACGGGAGGACGACAACGGCATCGTTGGCCACGGGCTGCTACAGAGAAGACGGCGTTTTGCAGAAAACCCCCTGAAGTTCTTTTTCTATTTACGATTTAGTCCTTTTCTGTTTTATTTTAAAACCAGTAGCGTTTTAGGGAATTGTTTGGGGTATTTAAACATTTTACAAAAATCTGAGAAAATTCATGTAGCCTCCCATATACATGTAGAAGCTGCACAAAAATTGGGAAGTCAAAATAAAATGTTTTGAACCAATTTTGTTCATAGGGTTTAAATAAGGCATTTTTCTTGAATATAATTTTATAATCCTTTAGAAAATTTTAAAGCAAGTTCAAATATTATTTTTGAACTCTTGGAACTTCTTTGACAAATATATTAGCTTTTGTATTTGTGTTTGTCAGAAACAAACACATTTGAATTGAATCAAAAGAATAAAATAGGATTTCATAGTTTAAATAAAATTAAGTGGTAACTATATAAATTTGGGAAGGGAGGGGTATGAGAAGGAGATGGTCATCTTTTTACCTCATCCTTGGAATTAATTTCATAAAGAAAATATTTGCTTGAGAGAAATAGAGAGTGAGGTAGGTAGATGAATATATTAAGATCATTTCTTTAACTCATGATCTTAATTTCTATTTGTTGAATAATTTGAGGGGTTTGCTTTAAATTCAAGTCACATTCCAAATTTGTGACCAGTGGGTTTCCAACTTAACACTCAAATATTTTGGTGTAATTATTCACCCAAGCAAACCATAAAACAAGAATTAACAATCAATACAACCATAAGTCCAATAAGCAAACAATCACAACAAGGTCAACATCACATCCAAGATCACACAAATCAAACCACAAGAATTAATCACACCATCATTTACATACTTAACAATACTATATTATAAAAATGATCACACTTAATTATGACAAGATGATATTTAAAACTATCTCAACTCCACCTTGGTATTTTTGAAAAGGGTTTCGAGCAAGGCAAAATATGTGGGGTAATATATTTCCCACTCGTGTTCTTTTTTTTTTAAAGGAAGTGATAATCAAAGTTTATAAAATGGGAGTTGCATACAAATGCAAAATATCAAGTTGAAAAGATAGATAGGAGATAGCATATAGAGCTCCATATTTTTGGGAACACATAGTTTTGGAAATACTTTTTCTTTCTCAATTAATGGGTATTAGTTTTGGGTGTTGCTAAACCAAGTATCTTTGAAATGGAGTTGGCCAAAATAAGAATGGAAAAGATACATGGAATATTTTTCCTGTCATGACATGACCACCAAAGTTAAATATATTTTTATATTGGTTGGGTCTTATATTTACTAGTCAAACAACTTAAACAACAGGTCACACAAGGTTCAACACATCAACAGGAAGGAAAACACAATCATCAGTGAAACATTTCAAAAAGTTTTTGTTGGTTCTGAATTTTGGGTCTTGTGAAACTAAGTTTTTCCTAGTTTCGAAATTTGGGATGTGACACTATCGGAAGATGGAGTTTGGCAAACCCTCCTTAGGAGAAAGTATGTGGGAGATCAAGCTATTTTCCAGGTTTTTTGGAAACCTGGCGATTCACACTTCTGGGCTGGCCTCATGGCTACAAAGAAGTTTTTTTTTCCAACATGGATCTTTCTCAATTAGGGATGGATCGGAAATTCGTTTCTGGGAGGATAAATGGCTAGGCCATTCTACCCTTAGGGAACAATATCCGGCTCTGTACACAATTGTACGAAATAAAAGTGACACGATCGCGAAGGTGTTGGGTACCTCCCCACCAGATGTTTCGTTCAGAAGAAGTTTACTTGGAACAAGACAAGCATCCTGAAATGCCTTGCTCATCCGATTGGATTCAGTCCAATTGTCAGAAGGTCCAGATAAATTTCAATGGAATCTTACGAAGGATGGTAAATTCTCGGTTAATTCTATGTATAGAGCTCTAATTCTACCCGAAGTGCCAGTCGATATTAAGGATAATAACAAAATTTGGAAGATGAAGATCCCGCTTAAAACTAAAGTGTTTGCGTGGTATCTTCGTCGGGGTGTAATCTATTATATATTAAAAGTGCATTATGGCCTAACCAGAAATTAGAGAAATCCATTAGAAATTCCCACATAAAACAGAAACATCAGACCGTTTATTTGATTACCTCTAAATTCCCAACCATTAGATTAGACTTAAGTGGAAAATTACCCACCATTGCCATTACAACAGGAATAACCCAACCGGTATCCTCTAATCGTTTTCCCTTACTTTTCTTTTTCTTCATGACGTGACTGCCGCATCAAAGTTCCTTGACGCTGGAGCTAAACCTAGATCATATGCTTTCCCCTATGCAAGCAATGGAAGCATGCATGTTTGAAAGCTTTTCCCCATCTGAGAGCTACACCACTTCCTCGCGCATGCATGCAAGGTTAGAAATCCTAGCGCACAGGCGTGTTGCCGCCGCCGTATTCTGAATTTCCGATCTTGCCGTATTCCGAATTTCCGATCTGGTAGAGAACTAAGAGAAGACCTCGGTCATGCAAGATGCAAAGATTAGTAATTCTTAACGTACATGTGTGTTGTCACCGCCGCCGTATTCCGATTTTCTAGAGGTCACCTGGCGGAGATATTCATCTCCTTACTGGTCAAATCTAATCTCATGCATGCACATCAGCGTTGCAGGTCCGGCTCATACATACACCAGGTGGGTATGCAAGATGGATCGATCCATGAAATTGCTCAGCTGCTGATGGTTACTAACGTGCATGATGCAAGGGATTCAGGAATTATGAAATCTTTTAATTCTTCCAATCCAAATTCTTCTATGCAGATCGCCGTCTTCACAGCAGGATCTTTCTATTTGTTGCCGTTCTCAACGCCGGATCAGTCATCAACGCTGGGACGCCACTAGCTGATGCTCTTCCATGTGCAAAGGCATGCATCGGGTAGTAATCTTCATGTAGGAATATTTTAATCTATACGGTGCTCAGATATCAGGTCAGTTTTGTGACCTTTGAAAATGGCAGATCGATGATATTTCTGCATTATTTATTTATTCGCATCTTAATGCAATTTTAAATTTTTAATAGGCCCCAAGGAAATAAGCATGGGATGCATCGTCGCTAAGATGCATGCATGCATTACTCTATTTTTAACAACGTGGTTGAAAGTCTAATGGTACGCACTGACAGTGGTATCACGGGCCTTTTCTACTTTTGAGGAAACACAAGAAAATTAGGCTTGAGTTGCTTCCTGAAGAGAAAACAATTACCTGTGGGGTGTCATGCTGTTTAATTACACGCAGATCTTAGGAAAAATTAAAATAGATAAACTTATCTGCTTAAATATATTTTGAAGGGAGAATAGTTGACCAGTCCGAAGTTAGTATTTATATCATTGATGAACCATTTTTATTTTCCTTTACTGCTTCATATAATTATTATTACTAGAACATACGGTCAATATTATCACACCACGTGGATACTCTCGAACATTCATGGGGAATTGTGTGCATGTTGGGACCTATATATACACATCAACGTATTTTCTTACTGCTCCATACAATTATTACTTCTCCGTTTGGTCAATATTAACACATCACCGGATATTTCGGAACACTAAAAGAGAATTTTGCACAAGAAAACTTATACACATCACCACATTTAGCGTTCATCTAGAAGAGCATGAATTCTTTGGTTAGAAAGGTAATAATCTTTCTTCAACTTAACTGATCTTATTCAGGTAACATAAATTGTAAAAAAAACACCTTATGTATGACTATGAAAATTTTCTACGCTTGGTGATTTGAGAATATAATAGCCTTTGTTCATTGGTTGTACGAAAGTTGTCGTATTAATCCTGATCCTGTCCGAGCATGACTTATTGAGCATTTCTGTAAATTTATATTTATTTCCTTTAAATCTTATCTCACTTTCCCTCTACAACAATTTTTACAAAAGAAGTATGTATGACCCATTCTCATTACACTATAGTTTTTAAATTATATAAAATTGGTGTTCATGTAATATATCTAGGAATTGTGTCGTACAATAGTGTCATCAAGATCTGCATGCATGCATCGTTACCTCGGCTGTTGATTTTTCTTTTAATTTTATTTTCATATGTGCTGTAATAATTATAATGCAAGCATCCACTAACCAAACGTTTGGCATTTTAATTAATCACACGTCGATCGTAGGAAATATATGATGAATTTAATTTTTTTTCTCTATTATATTTCAAAGCGAGAATACCTAGGCAATCTGAAGTTTCTGAACATGACTTGCTGAAGTCAGCATTTATATTACTGATGAGCCATTTTTTTGTTCCTTTACTGCTGCATAAAACTATAAGTTTGGCCAATATTATTATATAACCTATTCCTCATGACCAAGTTTACAATCTTCTTGCTTATTCGGTCCGACCACATCTCTATCCACTGTCGTGGCATGTACAAAAGAACCAGGAGCAAGCAGTCTGGTACCGTCGGCATGTCGAGAATGTCCTCATGTATATTGCATGCGCGTCGGTGATCTACACAAGGAACAGACAAATCAGGTCTGATCAACGCAAGATGCTACAAATATCAGGTACTATGTTGATATGGATATCTTGGTGGAATTACGCATAAAACAACTTACGTACGTACATTTCAGATACTGAATAACATGATTATTAAACATTATTAACAGATTACCATATTTGTACGTGTGCTCTTTGAATATACATGCATTTTCACAAATAATTATCCTCCAATATTATATATTGGAATATAAATAAACATGCAACATGTCTATAATAAAAATATATTAGTAGCATTTATGTATGAAATTTAACATGAGACATGAGAATTGGAATATAAAAATTAAATAAATCGTGATGTTACTTACACTATATAGTTGTACAGAATCCTATGACATCATTAATTTAAATGTTAAAACATTTCGATAGTGTTTAGGCTTCACATGGCTAGATTCGAACCCTAACATTTTATTAAATTTATGCAGTTGGTTAACTTTTGAAATAAATCAGATCCTAATGTCTTAGTTAAGTTAATTGTACAATATTACGGCATACTAAGTGCAATTTTTTAACCATTATAAAGTATGTAAAGTTGTTTATCTAATATTAGTCAGTCTTTGCCTATTACTATGTTTCATATGTAAATAAAAAAGTAGAAAAAATAATTTACTTGGAGATTTTACATATTGCGTATGCCTCCTTCTAGCGAATTATTTTCACTCCTACATATTGTGTATGCCTAAACATATGTAATTTAAATACAACTAAGATGTTGCACGCGCATGGCGCGGGCCACTTGCTAGTTCTTACAAAAGACAAGTTTGCCAAGCGTAATTGGCACGGAAGTAAAAAGTGTGTTTTCTGTCAACATGATGAGACCATTACACACTTATTCTTCCAGTGCGAATTCGCCAGGTCTATATGGTCAGCCGTCCAGATAGGTTCTACCTTACATCCACCACGTACTGTTGCGAACATTTTTGGCAACTGGTTAAATGGTGTGGATCCTAGGTTTAAACTCTTCAGTAGGATGGGTGCGATTGCCATTATTTGGTCGCTGTGGCTATGTAGAAATGACAAGATTTTTAACGATAAAAATATTTCTGTTATGTAGGTAATCTATCGGGGTACAACTACGCTACGAGCATGGTCGGCCATGCAGCGTGTGGAGTACCGAGACTTATTTTTGGAGGTGGCGTCCAGACTGGAGGCTGCGGCCAGGGAGTTACTCTCCCGGCATGGATGGCAACACAGACTCCGGATAGACCTATCAGCATCTTAGGCGGATCCACAATTTCTCATTATGATATGTAATTCGTCTTTTACTTTTTGTTCCGAATTGGGTACTGGTGAACTGGTGGCTGTGTGCATCTTAATTATGCAGAGGCCGGGTGTAATGCTTAAAACTCTTAAGTAATAAAATCACTTTATCTAAAAAAAACTTTTAAACCAGTTTAGATGATTTTTGTAGACTTTAACCTATGAGTACGGGGCTTGTTTCGATGAGTAGAGCTTTTTATTTTTGCACGAAAGCTATACGCAGAGCTAATAGCAACTCTAACGAATACTCAAAAGGAGACGTACTGAAAAACATGTTTTGGGTATGGGTGTCAAAAATGGATCTAGTAAATACTCCAAACGTTACTCATACTCTTCTTTTAGTATAACCAAAAAAAAAACGCCTTCAAGTAAAAACAAACAGCGGTGGAATTTTTCAAATTACGCAAAAATCCCCAAAGATGGTGTAATTTACCTGCAGTTCCTCTATCTATCTATCTATCTATCTATCTATCTATCTATCTATTTATCTATCTATCTATCTATCTCTCCCACTCACCCACCCCACGACACCGCCGACCCCTGCCCCTTCGTCGGATGGCAGAGCCGCTCCATGGCCGAATCTATGGTTCCTTGGCGGTTTTCCGCCGCGCATACGCTCTCCGTGCGAGCTCGCGGCCACGAGTAGAGCTAATACTAGCAGTACCACCGTCTCATGTCTCCTTCGCACATCCGCTGTCATCCCCTACCTCCGTGTGTGCATATATGCGTCCCCGCCATCGTCCCTATGCAAGTCACTATCAACGCACTAGCATCCTCCGGTAGTGGGCTAAGGCCACCACCATTTTCGCGGTGGTTCAATGTGACTAGGTCGAGGTTGGGAGCTCGTTACATGCCCCTCCCGCTCGCCTCTCGATATGAGCTCAGCGATGTCGTCCCGCGACAGAATGGTATTCTTTGCACAGTTACTTCGATTCTAGCTCATGATCCTCCAACGATCGTCAAGATTGGGAGTGAGACGAGCGAAGGGCCAAGGAGGAGGAATGCAATATAAAATTCATATGACTTTTGGGAAAGAAAAAATGGTAAAAAACGAAAACTGAAAAGAGAGAAATGAAATAGAAACGAAGACAGACGAGAGGCTTCAGGCGTCGGAGGGCCACTTCACGCTGCGAGCGTCTACCAAGCCCAGCCCAGCGCGTTGCGGCCCAGTCGAACGATCCCTTCCATCCGGACTCTTCGTCGTCGGATTGCGCGAATCACGAGGCAGTCTTGCCCACCGCCTCCGCTCACAGCCACAGGCAGCGCACTCCGAAAACAAAACCCCGCCGTCTCCCTCCTTGCCCACGGCGTATCTAGGGTTTTTTTCGCCTCCCGCTCCGCTCGCCCCCACACGCTCTTCGTTCCAGAAGCTTCTAGATACTTCCTGTCGGAGGGAGGTGCTCCGGCCGCAGCAGCAGCCATGGCGTCCACCAAGGTCCAGCGTATCATGACCCAGCCCATCGTACGCTCCCCATCCCCTCTTCCTCATCTGCTCCTCTTTTTTTCTCCGTGTGACCTTTTTACTAACGTTTTGGTGCTCTACCTCCCTGCTGCTGCGATGGTCGGCGAATCCTTGGTGCGCCACGGCAGAATCTCATCTTCCGGTTCCTCCAGAGCGTAAGTGTTTGCTTGGGGAAAAGTTTACAACTCATGTTCTTGTTTCCGCCTTAACGTTTCGGGTTGCTGATGGCTGGTTTGTACTGATTTGTTTCTAATTTGCTGCAGAAAGCGCGCATCCAGATCTGGCTGTTCGAGCAGAAGGATATGCGGATTGAGGGTCGTATCATCGTAAGTACCTCGACTGATTTCTTGCTCAGATTAGCAGAATTTAGTCTTATCAATCTCTCTACTTGCGTGCGGATGCATGTTAACAGTAGTGTAACTGCGTATACCATTTAATTGTAAGGAACATTATTTCCATGTATTACTTGTAGCTAAGCAACAGCCAACAGAGGATGAGCTAATTAATACTCTAAAAAAGAGAACATTGATAACTTAGCACTTAGCAGAAACTCCCCTTTGTTTGTTTTATTAGAACCGTCTCGAAAACGCGCTAACCTATTTCTGAAGAATAGGTAGAAACTTAATACTCTGCATGCTCAACAATAAGGTGGTAATTCAACTACTAGTGCATGATATGCACACTTGAAGCTTCTGAAATTGAAGCTAGTTAATTGTCGTAGATGGGTCAATTCTCATGCGTTGCAAATGACTTTTTTGTATAACATTTATGTTAGTGTCGCTTCGTTCTATGAGACAATACTTGCTGCTTCGTCTGTGAGCATCTGTGACAGTTTTCTCCCGATAGTTAGCTAATATATCAGGGTTTCTGCTCGTTCTTTGTGTTGCCAGAGTGACATTATCCAGTACTCCCTCCGTTCCTAAATGTAAGATGTTTTAGGTGTTACACATGTTGTCTAGATGCACACTAAAATTAGTGAACATATACACTAAAACATGTATAGATACATTTGTGAACATGTGAATGTGAAGGCTAAAACATCCTATATTTAGAAACGGAGGGAGTATCAGGCTTAACCAACACCAATCTTGGCCTTTAAAATCAAGGAACAAGTAGTTATTCAGTCCTTTCGCTACTTCCTCATGGGACCAGTATTAATCAATAGCACTATCTATTTGTCCAGTTAGAACTTGACCATATACTATCTATTTGATACTTGAATATTTATAGATGATATTTTGCAGATGTGTTCATTTAGGGATCATGTTTTTTTTTTGAGTATTGAAGCTCAGCGGTGTAGATTTGTGGTAGGTAATTTGATTGCGATATAGACCAGGACAGAGGGGTTGCAGATGAATGAGCACAAGTGTGCTTACTCAGGCCCTCTTTGGTTGGGCTTAATTTTGGCTTTTGTCTTATAAGCTACAAAAGCACCTAAATAAGTGATTTTGGCTTATGGCTTGTACCATCATGTAACAGTGTCCAATCAAAGGCCAAAAGCACCTATTTAGTTGCTTTTGTGGCTTATAAGACAAAAGTCAAAAAAATCAGAAATAAGCTCAACCAAACAGGGCCTCAGTCTGTGATGTAGTCTCCCTCCGGTTCTGAAAAGTGTCATTAGGCAAGCTACGGAGTTGTACTACGTACGCTGTTTCCTAGCGACAGAAAAAACAGATCGGAGGGAGTAGCTTTTTATGCTTGAGAATATTTGGCCATAAGTTTTGCTTCAAGTTCAGGACCTTTCCTTTATAAACTGCAGTTTGCCAAACTTTTGATTTTCAGTGTGTTCCTTTTCTCATGATTTTTAGATCACCTTCAAAGACTCGCATATCCCTTTTGGTTACACATGATGTATATCGTCGATGGTGTTTGGACAACTAAGTACAGTCCAGGGCCTGAAAGTAGCTACTTTGTTTCAAATCACGTGGCTAATTTCTTCATCCGACACATTGTCTAGAACTGTAGTACTCCATCTGATCCTAATAAACTGTCGTGAGTTCTGCCGACCGGTTGCACGTGACTAGCTATTTTCTACCGACACTTTTACTGGATCGGAGGGGGTATATGTTGCTGCCTAATGCTTTTGAAGCATGCCAACAACAGACCAACAACAGATTGTACATGTTACTAATTATCAGTTGTTTTTATATAGTATGGCCTTTTTTATATGAATGCATGTATACATGTGTGCTGTATTTGGCTCCTATAGAGTAATGCTGAGTTTTTGCACTGGTGGTGTATTCCAGGGCTTTGATGAGTACATGAACTTGGTTCTTGAGGATGCTGAGGAAATCAACATTAAGAAGAACACCAGGAAATCGTTGGGTAAGTACATATTCTGCACGTGTTACAGCAACTAGGAATAACACTATTCCATTAGTTCTATCTAATATCTTTGTTGGAAATTGGCAGGAAGGATACTTTTGAAAGGGGACAACATAACTCTGATGATGAACACGTAAGTGGACAAACCAGGAGTCATTGCATCCAAGTTTTGTCCTCATATCTTCAAGTGACAAATCCTCTTAACTTTGTGATACCCTGTTTTTTTGCTTTTGCAGTGGAAAGTGAAGCCTCTCTCCCTAGAATGGCTGGCATTTTCGTTCCTGTGCTTACCATTCCCGTGTGATACTTTGTACTCCATCCAGGCTGATATGCATCTAGCGTGTGATTGTGGCCAGTGAGGATATGTAACGTCTGTTTTCTACCTATGAGTAATCCGTTCTGTGAACTCTGCATGACGTTTGAGAAGCTTGTCGCTTGTGTTTAAGATTAACATGAACATACAGTCATTTTGGCTCAGTTATCGCCATCTGGTTTAACATAATGTGGTTCTTGGGTGATTTCTGGCACATGAGCACTGCTGGGACAGTAGATCGCCTTGGCAATGCCCACCACTGGAGATCGAGCAAAGAGCATGTGTTTGGCGAAAGAGGACATCGACGATAAAAAAAGTTTGTATTTGTCTGATGGTAGGGAAAGCGTGATCGGTTACAACTAAAGCTGCATAAGCTACCATTAAGCTTTTGCAAGTTTCATGTTCATCAGATTACAAATAAAGGAAGCTCATAATCTCTATTACAGATATGGATTCACTTGGGTTGGGATTCTTCGCTAATGGTCATGAGATGAAAACATACATACATGTATATAGGATCAAAAGAAGAACCACCTGTTCTTGGCCTTGTTCTTCTTGCTTGCCATCTCTTTCTCTATCCTCTTCTTCTCCATCTCCAATTCCATCCTATCCTCGTCCTCCTCGCTACTGGCGCTGCTCTTGTCTTCTTCCTTCTCCTGATCCTCAGAACTGGGTGTGACGCCGACGCCAGCGCCAGCCGTGGCGACGTCGAGCCGCGCGGCATCCAGCGCCCACCGCATCACCTTCTCCACCTCGTCCTCTTCCTCCGACTCCCCTCCCAGATCCTCCAGACGCACCTTCGTCTCCTTCTCAGGGCCAGCGGCCGCGCCCTTCAGCGCCGCGAACCGCGCCTCCATCTCGTCCATCCCGACTGCCGAGGCAGCATCGGGCCGCTTCGGTGCCGGCGGGCGAGACCTGAGCGCGTCGAAGCGGCGGGCCAGGTCGTCGTCCAGTGAACCGGGCGCGGGGTCGA
The DNA here is from genome assembly GCA_947311845.1 of Poa pratensis. Lineage (NCBI taxonomy): Eukaryota > Viridiplantae > Streptophyta > Magnoliopsida > Poales > Poaceae > Poa > Poa pratensis. The sequence goes on along the minus strand of CAMZMU010000089.1, from coordinate 42,817,602 downwards.
CAGCGAGAAGGTTCGAGGCGACGGAGGAGGACGAAGAGACGAGGTGGGAGTTGGCCTGGAGCTTGAGCAGCACGCCGTCCTGCGCCGCCCGGAGGAGCGCCTCCACCTCCGCCTCGTCGCCCGCCGGCTTCCGGCCGCCGCCGCTCATCGTGCTGGGTTCCGTGTGGAAAATATTCCCCTGCCTCCCTCCTACACTCCACTGCCTATGTAAGCCCATCCCGGCCCACCATAGGCCCATGGTTGGCTATCAACTAGACGTAGCTAAAAAAAAACTACAGTAGATAATTTATGCTAATCCGCTTCTCTTGCGCTTGCTCTAATCGGAAAATCAATTAACCATTCGTCTCCACCTTTAAGTCTCGCAATGGCGGAACCCTAAGCGCTCCCCACCTCGCGCATCGCGCATGGACCAGCCGGCGCCGGACCCCGGCGGCAGCCTCGAGGTCCGCCTCTTCTACGTGCGCCTCTCACCTCGCGTCTCCGGAGCCGCCGCCCCGCCCAGCCTCTCGCTGGCCCTCCACCCCGCCGGCGGCGAGGCCACCCCCTCCTCCCTTCCTCTCCGCCTCGACCGCCGCGACCCCGCCTCCGGCGAGGCCACCTACGTATCCACCGCGGCCGCACGCTTCCCCCCGCCTGCAGTCGCCTTCGAGGTCGCGGACCACCGGGGCGCTGCTCTCCTACGGGGCTCCCTTCGACGGTGCACTGACTCCAAGGCCGATTCCCCCGCCTGGGCGATCGACTGCGTCCCCTCAGCTGGAGCAGCTGACTCAACGTCAGCCTTTGAGGTCTATGTTGCCGGTTGCTGCTCAGGCGAGCCCGCCGTCCTCACGCACGCACTCCGGCTTGCCACCCCTGAAGAAGCTGCCGGCGGGTTGGTTCGCCGGCGAACAGCTACTTTGACGGTCAGTCAATCAAAATTCGGGAACATTAGTTTTTTTATCTTACTGATTAATATGACATACAGAGGAAGTAGCTTTGGTATAGGAACAATTGTAACAACAAAAAGGGAGCGTAATGTATTTGGGAGTGTGCTACTTACTTTTACTATTGATTCGCGCCGAGCAAAAGCTTAGATGGCCCCATATATGCGTGGACTTCTCTTCCAGTTCTTGCTACACTTGTTGAGTGTTCTATAATTTGGGAGCATGGCCGGATTGTCATTTCATCAAATGTAATTGTGTGTTGTGATTGTACTGCTGTGTTCCTGCAGTGTGTTTCTGGTTGCAAACTTGCGTTGCTTTGTAGTTAACATGGCTGGTCAATTGTATTATCGCTGTTTAGAAATATATTTTGTAGGTGTAATCCCGAAAGCATGAAGCTGTAACCTTTTGTGCGTAAGTAGTTTTGACTGGTGTTCTGGCCTTTAACTTCAGCACTGATTCACTAGTGCTGCACGGTATGATGATAAATATATTGGATGTCAATGAAAATCCTAGCCCGTATAGTCTATTATTTATTTTTGCATTCGTTAGAAAGCTTGGATATGATGAAGTCTGGACCCAACTTAATTTTTTGCCATGATACCATGTGTTAGATCATACTTGTAGTTCGCATCTTAAAAGGAGTATATCAAGTGACGTATCTCCATAACAAAAGATAGGCTCGTGGCGCAGGGATGCTACTACTGTTATCCTTAGTAGCTTGGTTGCCATGTGTGTGCTTCACCCCCTTCAAAATTAGATCAAGTAATTATTAGGTTTATATAATGGGATTAGCCAACGGTGCAACCTAGGCTGCATTCACTTGCAACCAGACCCATGTCATATGTGAATAAGAGCTTGAAACTTGAAAGCATCAATAATTACTATTAGTTAGTTGTACTTTCTAGTTATCGCTTCCTAAATTCTGTGTAGCAGATCCTTTCATGATTGATGTTAGGTAATATATAAGTTAGAACACGAGATCTGTCACAGGTATTAAGTGCCATGGGTTTTTGTTTCTATCCTTTTGTTTTAGATGATCAGATTGCATTTGAGGTCACAACAGTGGGAAATATGGCTAAAGTTGTACTATTACAACATCCTCTGCCCTGTTTATTACTGACATTATCTTGGGGTCTTTGTTGTCACTGTTTATCTTCCTTCAGTTGAAACAGCATGCTTGGGGCGAAACTTAGTTTTGTGATTATTAAACACCCAAAATCATGTTAATTAACTATAGATATGGATTTCTTTGGTAGGCTATGGGTGATGAAGACGACAGTGACATGAACAACATAGGAACCAGGCCATATCCTGAAGGTTGGTACTCTGAGGACCAGGACGGGCAACTTACATGGTTCAACGCGGGTGTTAGAGTTGGCGTCGGTATTGGCCTGGGAGTCTGTGTTGGTGTTGGCATAGGTGTTGGGCTTCTCATGAGCTCCTACCAAGCAACAGCCAGGAACTTGAAGAGACGGTTCTTCTGAAACCGCCTTGACAAAGACACCTGACCTCGGACGGCCAGTAGAGACAATCCATCCATTGAATGTTCAGAGTGAATCGTTGTATAGTTGGTGGATTTGCTGTTGGTTCAGAGTTTTTGACTTGTGTACATCATCATCACTCTCACCTGTGTATATAACTGTGGAGGTGTTCCCTGGCCATGTCGAATTGTCAAATGTTCTCATGGAGAAGCTGCAGTAATGGCAACCTTTTGCACACGAGAATTGGACAATAGTGTGTACATGAATGTAACAACCATTGACATTGAGCTTACCTTGTTGGATGTATGTCTCTTCAAACACTCGTTAGAAGTATGAATCATCATGCAAAGATTCTTTGTTCAGTACTGAAACATTTGTCATGTTTTATGTGCACATTTGGTATTGGGAGCGAAATTTTAAGAATCGACCTGCCCCGTTTCATATTGTGGGTATCTTGTTAGGCCCTCCTTTGTTTGCGAAATGTCAACACACTGAATAATGAAAAATGGGATTAAATCCATAAAAGATAAGGGAAATGTTAGATTATATGGTTAAAGTTTGATTGTCTTATTCATTGCTCATAGGCAAACCAATATGAATATAAGACTTTGAATGTAATGTAATATTGTGCAAGAAATTTTAATGCAAAGGAGTCCTTAAAAACGAATCTACGGTTACAACAATATGCATCAAAGAATTACAGTCGTCAAATTCTTTGAAATTTCCTTTCAATCAAGGATGCCATCTAAATTCCTATGAAAATTGTTAGATAGTGTACAAATTTCCAGTCAAACGCTTGTTCCACAAATTTGTTTCCTGTAAACCGCGATTTAAGCGTCGACTACAAAATAGAAGAGAGGAAAAGATATAAAAACTTCCCGCCACGAAACCTCGCACTTTTCCCGCGGAACAAAATGCGAAACCTCTTGGTTTCCCTCCCCAGGCCCAAAGCCAGCCACAAGAAGAAGAGGAGCCCGCTCCCCTCTGGATGCCGCCACCGCCGCCATGACCGCCGCCGCGTGGCCGGTCTGCACCATCTGCTACGAGGACCTCCGCCCGCTCTCCGACCAGCACCTCTACTGCCTCCCCTCCTGCGGCCACGTCTTCCACGCCCTCTGGTCCGGCCCGCCCCCCAAATCCGTTTGTCTTCTCCCGTTCTCTCCTTGCAATGTCCGGCTAACGGAGGCGCTTCTTGGATGTTCTTGCAGCGTAGAGCAATGGCTGGAGTACTGCCCGAAGAAGGGCACGTGCCCCATCTGCAAGCAGGCCTGCGGCCCCTCCCACCCGCCGACCCGCCTCTTCTTCCAGTCCACCGGCGCGTGCCCGACGCAGGCGTCCCCAGGCTCAACGCAGGACGCCGACCCGGAGGCGCTCGCCGCCGAGGTCGCCCGCCTGGAGCAGAAGGCGACGTCCCTTGGCCGGGTGCTTGACGAGCAGCGCGACGGGATCCAGAAACTAAGCGCCGAGGTAGGTGCTGCTGCCGGATCTCGTATTGGGCCGGTCATTTGCGTGGTTCGCTGATAGTTTCTTGGTTCAGGTCGTTAGGTGGAAGGAGAAGGCGGCGGCAGTGGAGACGATGCGGGACTCGGCTAGGAAGGAGAAAGAGTATGTGCAGCTGCTGCTCAATGCGAAAACAGATGTAAGTTGATTGTTCAGGTGGCAATTTTTTTTGTTCCCTTCTCCGCATAGGCTATGGACTACTGAATTGTGTTGGTAAATCATGGCAGGAGTTGTCGAGGAAGACGTCAGAGTGCGGGAGGTTGCAGGAGAGGAGCCTTGCGTTGGCGAAGGAGCTCACAGCGCTGAAGCTGTATGCTATTTCAATCTGAAATGTGCACACATATTTGTATTTGATGAGTGAAGTCCATCTCTTTGTATTAATCTCTTGTTTATCAGGTCAACAGACATGAACCTCGAGGAGGAAGAGATCTTAAAGCTGGCTTCCTTGGGTAACCATGGCAATCTTGAGAATGCTATTGACGTACTGAAGAGATCGCTTGCTCTTCGCAACAGGTATAATCCTATTTCATTTTCTTATATTGAAATGTATTGTGGACAACTTGTTTAGTTTCCTAAGCATTTTTTAACTGAACAATGGGAACTCTTCACTCAATTCAGGAACTGTTGGTAGTAGTAGTTTAAAATGAATATAGTCGTGTGTTTTTTTGGTCGAATACGCACCTAAATGTGTGTCATTTGGTATTAGAAGAAATTGCCAAGATGGCATCGGTCTTACAACGAAAGCAAAGCAACCAAACATAAAACACAAACATAAATCATAGTCGGTATTTGAGCTATAATATACACCGTTCTTTAGCAGTTTAGCTACCAATGTCGTGTTGTTGAACTTTCGATTGTTTAGCTACCAATCATAGACTATTTCGATGCTCAGTCATTACCAGTACCAAATGAGTTAGATGGTGAAGTAGTGCGCCGTTCTGGAGTCAGTTGCCCACAAATTAAACGAAGAACCTGTGTTTTTTGTTAAATACTGAACTTTGGTGCTTTCTGCTCAACAACTCCTTTTCTTTCCTACATGGATGATTGTTGGTGTCTAAACTGAAAATCTAACTTAACCTGGTGAAGCAGATTTTTTTGTTCTTTCTAAAAGCTACGAGTATTCTTTCATTTATGCTCGGAACAATTAGTGATGCATTTTTCTCCCAGGAGCTACAAAGAATTGATGGTCCAGTGCAATCTTCTAGGGAGATCTGAAACTCGTGCCCAGCAGAGGATTGAGAAGGACAAAGAGCTGATAAAGAAATTGAGGGTACGCTCAAGTCAACTTAAAATTCAGTCCTGAATTTATATGTTTAGTTTGAGAATTGACCTCCACAAGTAAAAACAGGCAAGGGTACTAAATCTTCAGAAGGTGTTGGAAGAAAAGGAGAATAATGTCATCAGGGACTTGAGGTCTTCCAAGAAATTTAAAGCAGATCAGAACCAGACAAATCCAGTAAATGCCACAGCTAATACTGGTTTGTCTAGTCCAAATGCTGGATATGCGAATCCAACTGAGAAGCTTGGTGACATGATTCAGGATAGAGGCAAAGAGAAGGCTCACTTGAACCTGTTGACTCCTGAAGCTAAAAATGATCTGAACTTACAAGAGAACATGGACACCAAAATTGCAGATGTGATAGACTTAGATGCTGATGATGACCACTTGATAAAATGTTCTACCAAGCCATTTGGGAACAGTAATTACACTTTGGACGCACAAAATCAGTCCATTTATGGTGAACGTGATAACAACGGGCCCACGACATTTGGATGCGAGCCTTCATTTTTGAAACACACAGTGCCAACTGGAAAAACAACATTTCAGGAGAACCTTACGGAGACAAAAGCGCAAGATGTTCAAGAGCTTCCTGTTTTGAGAAGCATGAACGATACAACTTCATGGAAGAAAGAAACATTGACAATTGGTGGAATATCTAAGCAAGCAACTAGGCTGGCTTCTGGCACTGGGCCTCAGCAATTTCACAATTTTAATTCTCATTCCGGTGAGTTCTTGTATGGTTCAAGAAAATGATTTCTGAATTCAAGTTGCATAGATTTCACGTGCATCAGTAAGAGGAACTTGGGCAGTTTTCAATGCAAGGAATACCCTTTTTTTTAATTCTTCAATGCCAGTAAATCCGAAAGAGCATAGTGCGTGGTTAGTTTTTATTAATGGAATGAAGAGCCAAATTTGAAATATTCTATACAGAACCTCCTTCAGTTTTTTACTTTTATTTTGGACATATATTTTTTATGTATATTTAATCTGCTGTACTTGACATGCTTGCCTACAATCAGATGATGATTTTGAAGCACCACGTGGAAGCACTGGTCTGGAAGGTGCAAGAACCGGCATTGGCAAATGGTCGTCCAAGGGCATGGCAGCATCTAGGTCTCTAAATAAAAATGCAAGCAGGGGCAATCTGATTGCTGTGGGGCATGATGGGCGTGGGGGCAAGGTGAAAGTCCTTAGAGATCATGGCCGGTTCCAGGTCAGCTCAACTAGTTCTAGTCATGTTTCTCGTCAGACAGCAAAAGAAGCTATGTATCTAATAATATTGCATCAATCTGTGCAGGGTAGCAAGACTCCGTCACTTTGGCCCAAGGCTCAGCAGAAGGCTGGAGGCAAAGGTGGGCAGTCTCAGATAGAGAACTTCTTTGGGAAGAGGTGATACCCGTGAAGAATGCAAGTGGAGATGCCAGGAACCCTCTGCTGCTATCTATCCTGCATGCGGCCATACTTGCAGGGAGAACTGAATCCAGATTTTGTAACTAGTTGAGCTTCTTGGTATTGGTCCTGATAGAAGTTGTACACAATCACCCAATGGCCAATGCCATGTGAAAAACCTCAACTCCTCCCAGTCTCAGGTTCAAAATCACCCAATGACTACTGTGTATTGTTAAGAGTTTAGAGGGCAACAAGGTGTCATGGTTAACTTGATTCACATGTGAATACATTGTTAAGATTCAGTTTTGCCTCAAGGTTTAGACCCATAACTTCAGAAGAGCAACTAGAAAGCAAAGAATCAGTGGGATTTTGTTTTTCGGAAAAGGAGGAGGAGCAAGTATATTAAACTGAATCTAGAATCTATATATTTTATAACCCCGTAGATTATTTGTAAACATGTCTAGATACATCACGTGTGGATAAATGGAAATCAATTAATTTGGAACGGAGGGAGTAGTTGCTGGAAGGGCTCTGAAGCTGTGCAGCAGCTGAACAAGTCCAATCATGGGTGGACACCAGACATGAACCCTCTAGCTATAACTACCAGCTGTCCAATTTCTAGATCCACTGAAAATGATGTTTAGTTTAATGAAAAGCTAACACTGTCCCCTTTGTCTTTTACTCGGAAGCACACAAAGACCGGCCTATAAATCCTGCATGAACTTACTTGACACCACCACTCTATCCAATCCACACTTATTTCGCAAGAATTCTGAAGCACACGAATCATTTATAAGTAAGTGTCAATTGTCATTACACAGAATTCACCATTCCAGGAGGGCCTTGTTAATAAAGAGGTCGTAGTACACCTGGACCTTCTTCCCTCCCCACTCCGTCCATCGTCGCCGCCCCTTGGCCTCCCGCAGCGGCCAGCGTCCCTTGGCTGGCTTAAACAATTCCCTCTCCCTGACGCTTGTATAAGGTCAAGCAGCGCCGCCAGAGTATGACTTCAGGTTCTCGCCGCGGCCCCGCAACCCCCCGAAATCGCGTTTAGCCCCTGTCGACTTCTTCTGATTCGCCGCATCTTTCTTGGAGGTGGCTTCAGCTCTCCGGCGAAAGGCGGCGCAGATGGCTTACGCGGCGGCGGCGGGGACGGGGTACTGCTCGCAGACGTCGTGGGCGCTGCGGCGGCTTGGCGGCAGCGGTGGAGGCTCCCTTGCGTCGGCGGTGGCTCCCCGCCGGAGGAGCTTCTCGGTCTCCGCGGCCGCCGGCTTCGACAACCAGAACCGCGAGTGGGTGCTCTCTCTCTCTGGGGGCTCCTGATCTGAGCCTGTCTGCTTCAGTGCCAGATGAATCCCTGTCGGCTGTTTGTCTGTAAACCTGCAACTGAACAGTCCATATGGCTCATGAATCGACCGGATGTCCTGCAGGTACGTCATCGTGGGCGGAGGGAACGCCGCGGGCTACGCGGCCAGGACTTTCGTCGAGCATGGCATGGCCGACGGCCGCCTCTGCATCGTCTCCAAAGAGGTACTGCTCGTCTGTGTTGTTGGTTAATAAAAACACAAGTTTCGATATACCATGAACTTCCCGATGTACATTAAAGAAATGGTGAATTGCTCTATTTTTTCTATGCCTACCATATAAATTACTGATAGTTTCATCTTTGAGGCTATGATGGGTTGATCTAAGCCAGTGCGATTGTTGTCTCGCAGGCGGTTCCGCCATATGAGCGACCAGCATTGACCAAAGGCTATCTGTTCCCTCCAGAAAAGAAGCCGGCACGCCTACCTGTAAGTATCCACAACAACTTTAGCAAACAAACTGGATTAAAGCATTGGCAATAGTGATGGTTTGTGGATTCAAAAGTACTGGACTTCTTAACCCTTCTATCTGTTGGAGATTCTTGATATTATACTATAATAATGGACGAAAGATGAGTAATCAGCATGGTACTGCTTCGATATGTTAAAATTTGTTGCTATCCGTGAATAGATGTTCTTAGATGACATGTACATCAGACCTGCACATGCAGTCTTAAAACTAACCTTTGTCTTGTCGTAGGGTTTCCATACCTGCGTCGGGTCTGGTGGGCAGAGGCAGACTGCTGAATGGTATAAGGAGAATGGTATAGAGGTAGTGATGATACTATTCTTCTTTAGTGTGGAGGAAACAACAAATCACTTTGGTCTGAATTTTCTATCCATTCTGAAAGGTGCTGTATGAGGATCCAGTTGCAGCTTTTGATGGCAAAACGCAGACCTTGAAAACTTCATCAGGCAAAATGCTGAAGTATGGTTCACTTATTATTTCTACCGGTTGTGCAGCTGCAAGGTAATATATAACATTGCATTATGGATACTTGAGCATTGTTTTAAATGTTGAAATACCATGATTACCAGTTATTGCTATCACTTTGTACCCTAAGCTACAAGGCAAACCACACCTATTGCAACCAACTAAAAAAATTCTGATGATTTTATATATGAACGGGATGGGATGTATGAACCTTGTACATTAACATGGTTGTGACAAATATTAGCATTCCTTGTTGCGGCATGTAATATTGATGTATTTCAGATTACCTGAAAAAATTGGAGGGAACTTACCTGGAGTTCACTATATACGTGATGTTTCTGATGCTGATTCCCTAGTATCTTCATTGGTATGTTCAGTAATTACTTACTAAATAAATAACGAATGATGTTCCTTCATGTCCTAAAATAGGACTGTTTCTTGTGACATGGCAGCAGTGCTCTAAGTTATCTTTTGTATTGTATATTCTCACTCTTTAAAAAAATTCACGAATGATTTTTTGTTTGATTTGATAGGGAAATGCAAAGAAAATTGTTGTTATTGGTGGGGGCTATATTGGCATGGAGGTGGCTGCTGCAGCTTGTGGTTGGAATCTTGATACAACTGTAATGACGCTACCTTGCTTTCTTCAGTTTGGATATAGCTGAGCATGCCTTTCTTCTATTTGTGCATTATAAGTGGCAGTTACTTAATTAAAGTTGCTCCGTATATAGATCATATTCCCAGAAGATCACATAATGCCAAGATTGTTTACGCCTTCCCTTGCTAAGAAGTACGAGGAACTGTATGAGCAAAATGGTGTCAAATTCGTAAAGGTGACATAATTAGATCAAGGAACAAACTTCATTTGTTTGTATTTTTTTCATATTTGATATATCGAGTTTGTATATTTATTGGTAACCAGGGAGCTCTTATTGACAAACTTGATGCTGGCTCTGATGGAAGGGTGTCTTCTGCTGTACTTAAAGATGGTTCTGTTGTTGAAGCAGATACAGTTACGATCTTTCTTTTCTCAGCATGTTTTCATCGTACAAGTATCAAATCTTAAAGCATCAATGTCATCAAGACACCTGCATTTTGAGTTCCTACTGTTGACCTTAGCCTTGTGAAAATACTGATTCAGCTTGCCTTGTGAAAATACTGATTCAGCTTGCCTTGTGAAAATACTGATTCAGTTTGACTGTTTAGTGACAAGACTATGACCACTTAAGTCGACTTGATTGCACTTTGGAAAAACATGCGTATTTACATATAGAGAACCCAAGCCCTCAAAAGTTGATTTAGAGGCTCAATAGATGTTATCCTGCTACAGTTTATGGTAGCAAAATATACTACGCTAATTATCAAAGTAAACCTATCGTCAGTGTTTCTTGTTGGCACATATTGTGTCAAGTGCGCGTCAACTGAGCGACAATTTGTGAAATCTTACTATACTGTATGTCCATGTCTGGTTAAACCTTAGACTTGTGACCTGTGAGCATACCCACTTGGTAGTCTGGTGGAAGAACATTTCAAGCAAAAAGATAATATATTAATATGTACAGCAACGTGGACGCTCCGACATTTGGGTCGTACTAGCCCAAGAATATAAAAGCCTATTGTACGTGTTTCTCAGTAAACTTAGTGTCACTTCATTAATCCTACTTACAAATGTCAAACTCTTGGGGAGGCTATCGTTAACTTCTTAGGCCTTTTTTTGTCAATTGAAACACGTACAAGTGTTTGCTCAAACGCATAATTGGCATGGTAAGCACTGGAACACCGCCAAAACATAGCTCAGCGGAATTATGTTCTCTAGCTTGGAGTTGGCGATATTTGACGAAAATTAGATGAGACGGGCCTACACACACCAGAGCACATACAACTCTGGGCGTCTAAAATCTTATCATCAATAGTATTCTTCATGAGGTCACTCTCTTGGGGTTGGGTCACCCCCTCTCTCATTCCTCCCCTCTCGATATTTCGCCGTGTTACCAGAGCCACGAAATGACCCTTGTCATGACCCTTCGCCCAGAAGCACGGTGTATTTCCACCTGTCTCAAGTTCATGCAACGTAAAAATCGTCCAATACACAGCAACTATAGTGATATACCATCTAGCTTGATGGCCAACTGGTTATCATCGTTTAGGATTGACTGTTAGTCTATAATATTAGCTTGCCAAAAACTATAGGAAGAACACAATTATCTGAGCCTGTAATCCAATTTGTGAGAGGTTGGGTATATGCAAATAGGCATACCTTTCCAACATACTATCAAGTCAAATTCTGTGGTCAATGGTCATAATCTTGTTGATAAACAATCAATTCTATTCAGCATTGCTAAAAGGCTATGATCAGCAATAAGAACTCGAATGCAAGTGTCTTGATGACGTTCATGCTTTAGATTATGGTGTTGCATAAGCTACTATTTATTATGTTTGCCGATTCTTTCTAGCTGTCTACATGCTCTTAAATAACTGAAACTTCACAAATCCATGTTAAGTGATTTATTGATGTAGTGATACATTTAATGCAGGTTATTGTTGATTTAATGATGTAGTGATACATTTAATGCAGGTTATTGTTGGTATCGGAGCAAAACCAGCTGTCAGCCCCTTCGAAGCAGTTGGAGTCAACAATGAAGTTGGTGGCATAGAGGTTTGTTATTATCCTGAAGTTAATGAACCTTATCTGGTTCACACTATACTTTGGCACTGTGATATATGCTAGTATGGGTCATCTTTTTGGTCTTACCCTCTCCATTTTGCTTGAAGTTTCTGAACACCTGTGCTTACTTGTACTTTTGTACTACCTAAAAACAAATAAGATCAAATGTAATCTATTGACATATAATAATAGAGCATAAAGTCATTTTGATCGTTTTCCAGTATGTGTGGATTGCCTAGCCCTTCCCTTATTAAGACTTGGTTGCGTTGGCTAGTGCATAAAATTTGACAAATATCAATTTATTGTTCCCAAATTTATCTCCTCTTCTGTTATTGCATTGTTGTTTCCTTATAAAACACATGATGCTACATGTGTATCGAATGTAGTAAAAAACTGTTGTCCATTTTTTCTGGCCATCCTTAAAATAAATTTCTACTTCTGTGCAGGTTGATTCCATGTTTAGAACAAGTATACCTGGCATCTTTGCTATTGGAGATGTGGCAGCCTTCCCCCTCAAGGTAGGTCGTTTGCCTTGCATTTATCTCAGATAAAGAAAGGTTGGATCCCGGATTATAAATTTCTATCGGATTCTTTGGCAGATGTACAATAGAATAGCTCGAGTAGAGCATGTGGATCATGCTAGAAAGTCCGCGCACCACTGTGTTGAAACACTCTTAACATCCCAGGCAAAAGCGTAAGATAATTGTTATGAAGTGTGTATTTCACCAGCTTAGGTATAGTTCTGTGTTTGATCTGCCATATCTGATGCAGGTATGACTACCTTCCATATTTCTATTCTCGAGTTTTTGAATACGAAGGAAGCTCGAGGAAAATTTGGTGGCAATTTTATGGAGATAATGGTAAAATTACTTCAGTATCCAATTTCTGCCTTGCTATTGACATCATTAATGACAAAATCTGTATGGTCTATTGTTGTACAGTTGGTGAAACAGTTGAAGTAGGGAACTTTGATCCCAAGATTGCTACCTTCTGGATTGACTCTGGTAATTATTATTTCAAAATCATTATCATTACTCTCAGCTGGGTTTGTTTATGACAATCTTTGCATTGTTATACCCTGCAGATAGTCGACTGAAGGGTGTTTTCCTGGAGAGTGGAACCTCAGAGGTAATAAAATGCCGGCATCAACTTCAACATGTTACTATCTTCTTACAACTTATGTTGACCTTAATACTGAGTTACTAGCCATATCAATGAAAGCATGTAAGATCTTGCCATGATCCTTATTAAAAAAAATTGCCATGACTGATTTTTTTGCAAATAAGAGCTTGTATGTATCAGCATAAGTTCCAATCATGCTGAATACACGGGAGATGAAAATCCTGAGTCTGGGAGGGAAGTCTTACCATGACCACAGAGCTTGCAGTTTCTAATGTACTTAGATTCTGGCCTTCATTTGTAAGAACCGTTCTTAATTCCTAACAAAGTCTGTTCAATCTTTCAGGAATTCTCGCTTCTTCCAAAGCTCGCACGATCACAACCCATTGTTGACAAAGCCAAGCTCAAGGGCGCGACTTCAGTCGAAGATGCATTAGAGATTGCGAGAAACTCTCTTTAATTTGCCTCTTCAGTTTAACTAGTTCTCAGCACATATGGTCTTCATTTCCGCACTGCAACTTCTTTTGAAAAGTCAGGACCACGGCGACAATAATGCGGCCTCAGTACTCATCCATGTGGGATTTGTAAATTTTAGTTGCATCTGCGACCACCATTTTCCAGCTTGGCATAAACTTCGACCACCCTTTTAGGGGTTGAGGAGGATATGATTCAGTCGGAACCTTTTCTTTCACAGGTTTTAACATTGGGTGTATGAACTCATGAACTATAGGCGCACTAAAGAACCTTATGATCACCCACCACTTTCTAGCTTGAAATAAAGTTTGTACACCCATTGAGGTGGCTAAGGAGGATATGATGGAATGGGGGAACATTTTCTTCTGCATTTTGAACCTTAAACATTGTGTGCCACAGGCTAATTAAAGAATCATATGGTCATTTTTGACCGACTAGCAATTAAAATTTTGCTACATCATTTATTCATTGCATGTATCATTGGGACTTCTCAGCGCAGATCTTGGAAAACTTTCCTGGAGTTCTTAAAGTTTTTCTTGGGAAAATAAATTCTTGATGTGCCCGTTCTCTGAATTTGTCTGAGAGTGGAACGGTCAGCAGCAATATCAAGCTACTTATGTGCTTACATGGATAACAACAATGTGCCGTAATTACATGATTGCCAGTTGTTCACGCCGGCATAACCAACAACTCAACAAGAACAACTCAACAAGGTACTCCCTCCGTCCTAGTTTGTTGGGCATAATTTGTAAATCTCTTTGACCAAGGTGATAGCTAATTGGGGCTAAAAACATGCATGCATTGATGGGAGAGGCAGCTAGCCAATTATTGTGAGAGAATTAAATATAATTGTGCCTTAGTGGGGGAGGTTATAGGACAAACTGTATTTGAGATTTTGCCTTATAAACTAGGACGGAGTGAGTACTGTGAACAATATTTACAGAATATGAACACTTGCAGACAGAAAGTGAAAATGGAGCCCGAGCTCCATGGAGCTTGGTTTTTTAAAAATTCAAAATCGCCACTTTTAGTTTCACGAAATCAAGAAAAACTCTAGACGTAGATAATGTCGAGATCTACAGTTGTGTAAATTTTAACTCAAAATTTGTTGTATTTTGGGCTACACAAAAAAGACAACAACAACAACAACAAAGACTTTTATTCCCAAACAAGTTGGGGTATGCTAGAGTTGAAACCTATAAGATCTCGAAAAAGACAAATCAGGCAAAATTTTAAGTTTTTGAAACGGTGTACTATTCGCCACCCAGATCAACACATTTGTCATTTTTGGGCAGCGCACAATAAAATGAATTTAGAGTAAAAAAATTGCGAACTTGTAGAGCACATCACTATCTGCACATGAGATTTTTTTCCCAAATTTTTTGAAACTTCGAAATGTCATTTTCAATATTTTTCAAAAAACGAGCTCGGTGGAGCCATTTGGTCTTCTCTTCACTCGAAGTCATATACTTTGCTCTCTTTTCTGAAGAACATCCCTTGAGGATTTTGAGGTACAACTCATAATAAGAAAATAGGTACAAGGATAAAAAGGAACACGACAACAAATGAAAACAACCAACAACAAACTTCAAGTGCCTATAGTTTTTGAACAATGCAACCGAATCCCTTTTAAGGGCTTCTCCGTTTCAAAAATTCACTTTGACTGCTGAATACATATGCCCCCTTTTACAAAAAGACGCATTTAAATGTCAAAATATATGGAAAAGAAAATTCTTGCGGACATGCCAAGTAACAAACCTGACGGTCTAGACCCACGACAACACCCTCAAAAGCTTGCCCTAGGCCATTGGAGCATGAAAACCCGACAGTCTAGATCCTCGACGGCACCCTCAAATACTCTGTGATTTTTGTGCGGATCACGATTGGTAATATTTAAGTTTCAAACTTTCCACCTATATACGCATACATTATCTACTCACGAGTGCGTGTTTCTTTTTGTATTTTTTTAACTTAGAAATACATTTTATTGTGTCTTAACAAAAAGTATTGTTTTTCTTCATGCGGGCCTTTCCTCCTCTCTTCTTCATTATCATCCCCGTTTCGAAAATCTCCTCTACTATTGCAACATCAACATCGCTCTATGTAGGTTCAGTAATCCTACACTTAGGGTGTGTTTGGTAGCCCGTATGGTCTATCTTACCTCATACGGGCTCAGGCTAGCTATGCTCGCTAGATACAATTGTGTTTCACTGTGGTGCGTTTGGTAGCATGTATGAGCTAAGCTGTGCTGCGGTGAGATCCTGTTTGGTGTCCCGTATGACTTGACCCAGGCCACACATTTATTAAAAGCAATAAGATCACTGGACAGAAAAATACCAAGCAATCAGGTCCCTGGAAAGAAAAAGCAATCAGGTCCCTCAAGTGTTGGGCTCGTGCTTCCGCTCGCGAGAGGAGCTGCTGCCGTCCCGGCCGACGAGACGAGACACCGCCTCCGTGTCCGGCGAGAGGAGCCGCCGCCACGCGCCGTCGAGCTCCTCCAGGAGCAGTGCAAGGCCGCGAGAGGAGGACCGAGGACGGCTTCACCTTCGAGGAGCTGGGCTCTGTGTGCGGGTTGTGGTCTCCTGTGCGCGGGCGCAGGCACTACGAGGCGTCCGACGCTGGGAGGCGGCGGCGGTCGCCGCTGGGAGGCGGCATACGGTGCTGGGCGGCGGCGGCAGGCGTGGAAGGCGGTGGCGCATGTGACACCCCTCCCTGGCACATATTACCAGAGAGGCAGTTGTCCCGTGCGCCATCCCAAGATAACTGGCCGCACGTCACAACAGTGTAACATAATGGAAATCATTACACAATCAGGCACATCAGTGCTACAAATGGTTTACACGGCCATCAAGGAATGACGTAATATCAATCCCAGCATGGCACGATACAGAGTTTTAACCGGCAGCGGAAGACATATGAGAGGCTACGGCTTGGAGCGGCTCCACTCCACAGGTTCTGGCTGGGCTACTGATCCTAGTACGCTCTTGCTCCATGTCCTTGCTAAGGTAGAAGATGAATCCTCGACAAAATCTGGCCACAATCACAAGGCCCGTGAGTACATTAATATGCACTCAGCAAGAATCGCCACTCACCACAAACAATCCAACAATCATGCAACAAGATATACATTGGAAATAAAATCCTACAACATGGCAAGAGTCTACTCGAGATAGACCAATATGACAACATAAAGGTAGCATGGCATCACAAGCAAAGCATGGCATAAGCAAACAACAAGAGTATCACCAGTACAGAGTCCAAACCAGGTGGGGTTGGATCGTGCACCGACAATCAAACAAGAGATTACCTGTGACGAGTAGACGAGTGTACTAGTTGGTACCAAATCTTATAATTACTCCTGTCAACACAATCAGGCTTCCAAGCCTCTAGCCAATTCTGGCTATCAATCCAGCCAACTCTGGCTATCCCCCGGGGCATGCACGGTTGATGTTGGCTCTGGCCTAACTATAGGCTTCCAACGCATCACACCGCCATCCCATTCACCTCACAAGTAACATTCCCTGCATCATCTTATTGTTCATTTAGTGAAATCAGGTTGTTCATCTTTCTTTCAAACAAGCCTTAGGTTCAACCTCCTGACACGACACGGACACACAGTGTGACCGACACTGAACTGTTGTTCCATAACCTTGGAACGAGGCTAGACATCCAGATTTGACACTCTCGAGAGGTTGCAGATACCACCCACCTAAGTGCACCACACTCAGCCGGTACTTTAGGATATCATCCTTAAGGCGAAGTCAGAAAGATACACTGACGAGGGGTGGACTCGGCAAATCCCTGGGTTGTGTACCCCGGGTTGATTGAGGGGGAGAGAGATGAGCGCTGGTGATCACGACGGCTGACAAGCGAGGCGTTTTACCCAGGTTCAGGCTCCCGGAGGATAACACCCTACTTCCTGCTTGTCTGGTTATTGATGGTGAGCTGTGGCTACAATGGCGAGATGGCGATCTCGCTAGGGTTTGTGTGGCGGCTATGAGCGTACCCTAGACGAAGGACCCTCCTAGCCTTTATATGGTAGGCTAGGTCTCAGGTGAACGGTGCCGATGGCGCTTACAAGCATGGCGGGGTCGCATGACCTAGCGTCGACTATCTTGGGCCGCACGTCGTCCTCCTTGGGCCTTCCTTGGGCCCTCGTCATAAGGCTGATGGGCTTGGCGTGACCCAGGTATCCCTACCGTGGGGTAGTCGAACAGTGACCCCACGACAGGAGCCCCCGAGTGCTTAGTCGAATCGTAGAGTCGGGTAAAGGACTCCTTCCTCCTGGGCACGCCGTCAGGTTCCTGAAAGAGATAAGTAAAATAGGTCGACTCCGGCCGTTCAGGGCTTATGGAGGATTCCTTAGTCGAACTGTCAGTTCCAGGATAAAATACCGTGAGTACAGACTTAGTCGGTGATTTTTCGACTGCTTTGTTCTGAGTCACTCGGGAGCGCGAACAGCGCTCCCGATGGGAGTAGCCCCCGAGATTAAGCTGAATTGCTTGCAATTGAGGTTAAACTCAATTTTTCTTCAGTCGAAAAGCCTGCTCCCGATGGGAGTAAAGAAGGGACTCGACTTGGAGTCGCGACTGGCTTTGTGTGACTTACTGTGTATTCGGCCGGCTTGGCTTACTGCGAGTTTGCTCAGCATTTGGAGCTTACTAAATGCTCTTGCACTCGATGAACTGTTCGAGTTCTCAATCAGCTCGTTGGCTTACTGTACGAACTTATTCAGCTCTGAGAGCTTACTGAATTTTCTTGCACTCGAATGAACTGTTCGAGTTCTCCATCAGCCCGTTGGCTTACTTCCTACGCCTTCGTGGTTGACGTCAGTGCTGACGTTTTTGACGCACTCTGTGTCCGATGGGACGTGACAGTGCGGTCCCACTGTCAGTATTGACTGGAGACAGCGGTTGCCGCTTTTTTCTGACCGTTGGGCGCGAAAATTTCGCGGTGTGATGATGGCGCCTTGATTCCCGCGCGTAGTGGGCGGTGGCCGACGACGGTTGCTATCTCCGCGCGACACGTGGACGGCCAGATGATGTCGGAGAACGGTTTCAGCAGGGATGGCCAGGATTGACTGACCGCGCGGTATATAATTTTCACCGCGGCGGTGAACAGTTCATCCGTCCCCATTCCTTCATCATCTCCACTGCTTCTGTTCCGCCATTGTTGCGCTGCGTGCTCTCTGTCAACTTCTTGTCTCCACCCTCCATGAGCAAGGCCGCGATGAAGAGGGGGAAGGCTGCTGCTGGCGCCGTCGCCGCCGCCGAGGCGAGCGTGATGAAGAAGCCCGACGGCGATTGGGTCAAATCGTCGGTGAAGAAGGCCGACCTCGAGGCCCTCCGCGCGCAGGGGCTGCTGCCGCCGGCAGACCAGGCGACGGTGCGCGCTCCTGGGAAAGAGGTATTTCCCTCTCCTCGCGAGGGGGAACGCGTTTGCTTCGTGGATTTCCTTCCGCGGGGTTTCGGGTTCCCCCTCCACGATTTCGTCCGTGGTCTCTTGTATGCTTATGGGATTCAGATCCACGATCTGACTCCCAATAGCGTCTTGAGCATCGCGAGCTATTTCGTGCTCTGCGAGTGCTTCCTGGGAATCGCACCCAACTGGCTGCTGTGGAAGTCTCTGTTCCTCGTGAGAGGAACGTGGGGAAGAGCAAGCAGTGTACCCAGTCGGCGGCTTCGGCATCCAGGTGCGTGGCGACACCTCCTACTTCCAGATGAAGAAGTCCGACTCCGTCCAGGGCTGGCGGAAGAAGTGGTTCTACATCAGGTGCGACCAAGCAGGGCTTCCTGAATTCGCGCTGATCGCGAGTTGCGGAAGACGAACGCGTGGGCGCACCCGCTGTCGAAGGAGGACAGGGAAGCGACTCAGCCCTTGCTGACGCTACTGCGTGGCCTTCTGAAGAGTCTTGGGCGCGAGACAGGTGGAATTCACCTCATCGCCACCTTCTTCAGGCTTCGGGTGCAGCCGCTGCGCAGTCGCGTCCACCCCATGTGGGCGCGTGAGGATGCTGGCAATGAGCTTGATGATGATGCAGTCGAGTCGAAGGTGAGGAGCATCACCAGTCTCCGAGCCGCTGACCCGTGCAACGTCAAGTGCCCAGTCGAGCCATATGGGCCTAGTAACCCTGTGCCTGAGGTGAGCTTTGTTTGCTTTGTTCGCCTTGTATCTTACTTCTGTTGAATCGTTTTGCTTGACTCGAATGCTTCATTTGCTGACAGGGTCGTTCGAGCTACGTCAGTCTCCCTCCGTTGATGGAGAATGGACCTCACGAAGAGGCAGAGTTCCCTGAGGACGAGGGTGATGACGATGAAGTTCCCTCCGCCACCTCTCCGAGTGAAGAGTTGGAGGAGGATGATGAAGACGAGGAGCCGCTGCGGAAGCGGCAGAGGCGAAAGGGTGGCGACTCTGGTTCTGCCTCGTCGCCTGTGAAGGAGGCGGGTGTGATCGAGGAAGAGACGAGCGAGTCCTCTTCGGGTGCTAAGCACCCGAGTGATCTGGCGGAACCGTTGGTCGTGCCTCCACTCGGCTCTGCACCGCCGATCGAGTTCGCGAGGATGGCCTCCGTCTCCTTGGGGAGTGAAGATGATGATGTAGTCAGGTTAGTCGCATAACCTTGCTTTGTTTTTGTCGAGTGTGCTTTTTCACTTGCGGGTCCTTGAATTGAGATTCTTGTGACAGCGACCGTACCGGCGCTGCTGTTTCTTCCCCTCGTGAGATGGAGCACACTTCTGCTCCCATGATCGAGCAGACTGCGAGGACGACCGGAGAGGAGGCTCTGGCGGGTGACGTTTTGGCCTTGAAGGCTTCGACCTCCGCCATGCCTGAGAGGTCTGCTGATGCGACTCCGGTTGACGCTGGGCTGCTTGAGCATGTAAGTGTTCTTCGATTCCTTCTGCAAGATCTGTATCGGGTGCGCGTACAGCGCTCCCGATGGGAGTAGCCCCCGAAGATGCGCGTGACTGGAATAGTCGGGCGCAGATTGATGTCTTGTGTTTCCTGCAGCCATTTTATCGCCAGCAGATGGAGGGAGCCGCAGCCTTCGTTCGCATGGAGCAGGAGAGGGATCAGCTCCGCACTGCTCTGGAGCAAGCGAATAGTAAGTGTGAACCCTTGTGTTCGAGGGGTGCTTCGACTGCCTTTATTACTAACTTTGCTCCGTTGATCCGTAGGCGAGAAGGAGAGCATGAAGACGCGGGTCGCGGAGCTGGAGAAATCGCTGGGTGAAGCCCAAGAGCGGGAACAAGCTCGGGCTGATCTGGAGAAGACCCAGGTCGACCGCTTGCTCGCACTCGCAGATGTTGTTGGAAGTAAGTTTTTCGGCTCAGTGCCTACTTTGCCTCTTTTCGACTTTTGACGTCTTACGGGTGTGGATTTCTTTTGAACAGAGAATTGCGGAGGTGCTCCTCCAGAAGGGACTTCTAGCGAGAGTGTCGGTTTGGCGCAGGCTGTTGGCTTCGTCGACCGCGTCTGCGCGTATGCATCGGCAGCGCTGCAGCAGTCGACGGCGGCCCTGCAGAAGTCGACGGAGGCCTTAGCGACTGTGCACCGGAACATCTTTCCGAACCAGCCACCACCAGCTGCTGTTGACGCACTCGCGGCTCCATTCGAAGGCAATTCGAATGTCCTGGCGGACTTCACGCGCGCGCAGACGGTACGCGGCTCAGAGCTCACTTTCCAGCTGCTTCTTGGTCACCAAGTCGTAGGTGATTTTGAGAAGGTTGTCAGCGACTTCCCTCGGAAGCCTGATGGCAGGACCGCGTCCCTTAGCGGTGTGAAGGTGCAGGCGAGCCAGCTAGCTGCGAAGTTGGTCGCCACCTTCGAGAGGAGGATTGCCAAAGCTGCAGAGTTGGCTGCTAGGAAGAGCCGTTCCCAGTCGGAGTCTGTAGTGTAGACTTTTTCCTTTTAGGATATGCTTCTGCTTTTGGGCTTGAGTCTGTAATGCACTTTATATTGTGCGAGTGAACATGCTGATGATGAAATGTGAATTCGCTCCCTCGGGGGTGCAGTCGCCGAGTCTTTTTTGATGTCTGGCTTGGATGAATTATGTTGATTCTTTTCCTGGCTTGACGCTGTCAATTCTTGGCAGTCTGATATGGGCGAAGCTCCTGACGTTGCTGGAACTACTGGCGCGGACGATGAAGAGGACACCACTTCGGCTGCGCCTACTCGTCGCCGCCGTCAAGCTCCTCCAGCTCCTGTGCGAAGCGTAAATGACCAGAGAGTGATCACCTTCATGAGGAACAAGGTGGTTGAGCTCGAGTCGAAGCTGAAGAATGCTGAGTTGGAGCTGGAGCGATTGAGGTCGCGGCCCGTTGCGCCGTTCTCCCAGCGTGAAGAGTTTCTGCTTGGCGAGATGGACTTGATCAGTCGACAGCTGCAAGGTTGGCCTTCTAGCGTTTTTGCTTCGGCTTCTGTGTCTTCCTGCTATGCTTAATGCTTGGCCTTGATGCAGATGTGAACTCTGACTGAAGGCTGAGCAGCTTCGAGTGGACGAGCGAGTAGAGAAAGAGGCCGCCGGTGACTCACCCGAAGCGCGCCAGTTTTGGTCGAACAAATCCAAAGGTAGTGTACTGGCACGAATGCTGGATCGCACCTGGCGGGCTGCTGTGCTCTTGGAAGGTTGCAGAAAAACCCTCTGGCAGATCAACAAGGTGTACTTTCCTCACAACGAGCAGCCGAATGGACTGACTGCGCTTCTGGAGAGGTTCCGTGAAGGCGGTGCGTTGAAGGAAGTCGTGCACGCTCAACTTGTTGCCGGGGCGAACGTGGCGTTGGCGTACGTTCGAATGCACCGGCCTAATCTTCCATTGCACAAGGTGCTTGACGGCTTGCCTGGAGAGGGTGACTATGCCGATACTCTTGCGGCTGCGCGCAGATGATTCAGCAGGTTCAGAACTTCAGCGAGCACCTTGTAGGGCCACTTGATGCGCCAAAGGGCGAGCCTGTAGAATAAGAGCAGTAGAGTGCTGTTGCATAGCGTTAGCTTGTAAAAGAAATTTTCCAAGTGGAAATATGATGTATGTATGTCGAGGTGGGGGTAGCCCCCGAGTTAGTAAATTGTATCTGTAGACGTCTGTAAACCTGTATGGCGCAGCCCCCGAGTGGATCGAGTGCGGCCTAGGCTTTTGAATTAGACATGTGCGGCGCAGCCCCCGAGTGCTTCGAGTGCGGCCGAGGTGTGGCGAGTCAGACCTGTGCGGCGCAGCCCCCGAGTGCGTCGGGTGGCGACCTAGGTTTTCGAGTTGGACCTGTATGGCGCAGCCCCCGAGTGCGTCGGGTGCGGCCTGGGTTTGACTTAGACCTGTGCGGCGCAGCCCCCGAGTGCGTCGGGTGCGGCCAAAGGTTTTGCGAGTGACCTGTATGGCGCAGCCCCCGAGTGCTTCGGGTGGCGACCTAGGTTTTCGAATTGGACCTGTATGGCGTAGCCCCCGAGTGCGTCGGGTGACGGCCTAGGCTTGACTTAGACCTGTGCGGCGCAGCCCCCGAGTGCTTCGGGTGGCGGCCTAGGTTTTTGAGAGTCACCTGTATGGCGCAGCCCCCGAGTGCGTCGGGCGCGGCCTAGGTTGACAGACCTGTGCGGCGCAGCCCCCGAGTGCTTCGGGTGGCGGCCAAGGATTTGCGGTGACCTGTATGGCGCAGCCCCCGAGTGCGTCGGGTGACGGCCTAGGCTTGACTTAGACCTGTGCGGCGCAGCCCCCGAGTGCTTCGGGTGGCGGCCAAGGATTTTGCGGTGACCTGTATGGCGCAGCCCCCGAGTGCGTCGGGTGACGGCCTAGGCTTGACTTAGACCTGTGCGGCGCAGCCCCCGAGTGCTTCGGGTGGCGGCCAAGGATTTTGCGGTGACCTGTATGGCGCAGCCCCCGAGTGCGTCGGGTGACGGCCTAGGCTTGACTTAGACCTGTGCGGCGCAGCCCCCGAGTGCTTCGGGTGGCGGCCAAGGATTTTGCGAGTTGAACCTGTATGGCGCAGCCCCCGAGTGCGTCGGGTGACGGCCTAGGTTTATGTTGCTTTTTGACTAAAAAAGTAAAGGGGAGAGCTTGTTCCACAAATCACTTCATTGATTTTTGCGAGCAGGCCGCCTCATTAAAACCCTTCCAGTCCCCTCAGGTACCCTGGTAAGGGAAAGAGTGCGTCTGGAACCTGCCGCTTCTTGAGATGGTACACTTTGTTACAAGGGGGAGTCGATTAGGCGTAGAAGCGGCGCAGTTGCGCCACGTTCCACGGGTTGCTGCAGACTGTCCCTGTCTTCGAGTCCTTCAGGCGGTAAGCTCCGCCGCCAATTGCCTCTGTCACGATGTATGGACCTTCCCACGGGGAGGCTAGTTTGTGCACCTTCTTCTGTTTTAGGCGGAGGACAAGGTCTCCGGGGACGAACGCTCTGGGCCGCAGTCGCCGTCCGTGATAGTTGCGTAAGTCTTGCTGATACACGGCTGTGCGGGTAAGGGCGATGTCGCGTGCTTCGTCCAGGGTATCCATGTCATCCTCGAGTGCTTCTTCTGCCTCGGACTCGTCGTAGGCCACCACTCGGGGTGCATCGAACTTGATGTCGCATGGCATGACTGCTTCTGCGCCGTAGACCATGAAGAATGGCGTGTACTGAGTGGATCTGTTTGGCGTAGTGCGCAGGCTCCACAGCACAGACGGCAGCTCCTCAACCCAGGCACCTGCGGCGCGCTTCAATGGTACTCGCAGGCGCTTCTTGATACCCTTGCAGACTAAACCATTGGACTTTTCGACCTGCCCATTGGATTGCGGGTGCGAGACTGATGCGTAGTTGAGCTTGATGCCTTGTTCGGAGCAGAAGTCCTTGAATTCTTCGGCTGTGAAGTTCGTGCCGTTGTCGGTGATGATGCTGTTCGGCACCCCGAACCTGAAGATGATGGACCTGATGAAGTTAACTGCTGAGGATGCAGTCGAACTTGTGATAGGCACGGCTTCGATCCACTTCGTGAACTTGTCGACTGCCACCAAGAGGTGCGTGTGTCCTCCTGGCGAGGACTTCTTGAGTGGACCCACCATGTCGAGCCCCCATTGAGCAAAGGGCCAGGCAAGTGGGATGGTCTTTAGCGCTGAGCTGGCGCGTGCGGCTTGTTGGCGAACTCCTGGCAGCCGAGACATTTCCTCACGAGTTCTTCTGCGTCTTGCATTGCGGTGGGCCAGTAGAATCCGGCTCGTAAAGCTTTGGCCACTAAGGCACGACTGCTGGCGTGATGCCCGCAGGTGCCTGTATGAATTTCGAGCAGGATGGCTTGACCGTCGACTGGATCAACGCACCTTTGCAGGACTCCTGAGATGCTTCGCTTGTATAGTTCCCCCTTGATGATGGTGAAGCCTTTCGAACGGCGAATAATGCGCTTGGCTTCGACTGAGTTGACTGGCAGTCTCTGGTGCAGCATGTACGCCAGATATGGGCTCGTCCAGGTGGGCTCGATGAGCAGAACCTCCATTGGCTCCTTCTCTTTGCCTGGCGGGTCGGCGGTGCTCGTTGATGGTGTGGAGGATCCGGGCGTGGGTCGAAGTTTGACAGACCGCTGCGTGATGCGCTCAAGGAAGACGCCGGGTGGCACCTGCGCCTTGTCTGAGCCCAGGTTGGCGAGGGCGTCGGCTTCCTCGTTGCTTTCGCGGCCGATGTGCCGCAACTCGCAGCCGTCGAAGGTGCCTCTAGCTGGTTGTACAGGTCTCTGTAGGCGATCATGTTGTCGGCGATGGCGTCACAGGCTTTCATGGTTTGCTGCACGACGAGGTAGGAGTCGCCGTAGATCATGAGGTGAGTGGCGCCGCAGTTCTTGGCCATTCGCATGCCATGGATTAGGGCTTCGTACTCAGCCTCGTTGTTGGAGGGTGTTGGGAAGTCCATCTGTAGCACGTACTTCAGCTTGTCGCCTTTGGGGGAGATGAGGATGACTCCTGCCCCGGCTGATCTGAACTTTTTGGAGCCGTCGAAGTACATTGTCCATGCGTTGGACAGGTCGGGGACATCTGGCAGCTGGGCTTCTATCCACTCGGTGGTGAATTCTGGGAGCACTTGGGCCTTGATTGACTTCGGGTGAGCGTATTTCAGCCCCCAGGGTCCTAGCTCGACGACCCACTTAGCGACTCGTCCTGTCGCGCATTGGTTGGTCAGGATGTCGGAGAGCCCGGAGGAGCTTACCACCGTGATCGGGTGCTCGGAGAAGTAATGGATTACTTTCCTTGAAGTCATGAAAACTCCGTAGGCCAGCTTCTGGTAGTGCGGGTAGCGCTGCTTGGACAGGGTCAACACCTCGCTAAGGTAGTAGACGGGTCGCTGAACAGGGTAACTGTGTCCTTCTTCTTCTCGTTCGACTACGAGTACCGTGCTGACCACCCTGTTTGTGGCTGACACGTAGAGGTATAGCGGCTCGTTCTCCAGTGGAGCCACCAGTACTGGGGAAGTCGTGAGTGTTTTCTTGAGTTGGTCGAACGCGACTTGCGCTTCTTCTGTCCACTCGAACTTGTCTGTCTTTTTCATCAGTTGGTAGAAAGGCAGGGCCTTTTCTCCCAACTTACTTATGAACCGGCTGAGAGCTGCGACTCGGCCGGCTAGGCGTTGCACCTCGTGAAGCTTGGTCGGTGCTGGCATTGCGAGTATGTTTTGCACCTTCTCAGGGTTGGCTTCGATTCCTCTTGCAGAGACGAGGTACCCAAGCAGTTCTCCGGCTGGCACGCCGAAGACACACTTGTCTGGGTTCAGCTTGATCTGATACTCGTCGAGGGCGGCGAAGACCTTGCGGAGGTCGGCGATGAGGGTGTCCTCCTTGCGGGTGGTGACGACGATGTCGTCGACGTAGACTTGGACGATCTGCCCGATGAGCCCTTTGAGGCATGCTTGCATTGTGCGCTGGTACGTGGCACCAGCGTTCTTCAACCCGAAGGGCATCGTCTGGTAGCAGAAAACGCCGTCGGGTGTGATGAATGCTGTCTTCTCCTCATCTTCGACGTTCAGTCTGATCTGCTGGTAACCTGAGTAGGCGTCCAGGAAGGACAGGCGTTCGCAGCCTGCAGTCGAGTCGATGATCTGATCTATCCGCGGGAGCGGGAAATGGTCCTTGGGGCAGCATTTGTTGAGGGCGGTGAAGTCGACGCACATGCGGAGTTTCTTCGTCTTCTTCTTCTCCACCAGGACTGGGTTGGCGACCCAGTCCGAGTCTTTGATCTCTCGAATGAACTTGGCATTCAGCAGTCGATCGATTTCTCTGCTGATTTCGTCTCGCTTGGGCCCGGAAAAGCGTCGCATGGCCTGTTTGACGGGTCTGGCGTCCTTGTGGACTTTTAAGGAGTGCTCGGCGAGGTTCCTGGGTATTCCTGGCATGTCAGAGGGTTGCCATGCGAAGATTCTCCAGTTCTCACGTAGAAACTCGACGAGCGCGCCTTCCTATGCGGGAGTCAGACTCGACGATACTTTGACCGTCTTGCTGGCGTCAGTCGGATGGACCTGATGGGTCGTTGTGTCGTCAGCCGCGTTGAAGGCAGCGTCCTTGGCTGGTTTCTTGCGGGCTGGGAAGATGGTCTTGTCGTTGTCGACTGCCATTGCCTCGAAGTGCTCTTCGACTCCGAAGAACTCAGAGATCTTGCTGAACTCGCGGTCGCAGCTGTTGGAGCGGTCGAAGTCGCCGTGCACCGTGATGACGCCCTTGGGTCCAGGCATCTTGAGCATGAGGTAGGCGTAGTGAGGTATCGCCATGAATCTGGCGAAGGTTGGGCGCCCGAGTATCGCGTGGTACTGCGACTTCCAGTCGACTACCTCGAAGTCGATCGACTCCCTCTTGAAGTTTTCGGGTGTGCCGAAGATGACGTCGAGTGTGATCGTTCCCATGGGCGTGACTGCTTGCCCTGGTACTATGCCATGGAAGGTGGTTCTGATGCCGCCAAGTCCGTCGTTGGTCTGTTTATCCTTCTGAGGGTGTCGGCAAAGATGATGTTAATGCCACTGCCTCCATCCATGAACACCTTTTTGAGGGTGTAATCTCCGATCAGAGCTTCGACTACCAGAGCGGCATGCCCGGGTCGTGGTACTGCAGGCGGGTGATCTGCTCTGGAGAACGTGATTGGTGTCTCTGACCCTCTCAGGTAGTCGGGTACTGCAGGTGGACAGGTGATGGCTTGGAAAACTTGGCGAGTGATGATCTTCTGGGTCCTGTTTGAAGGGCGCCCCTTCTGTATCATGTTAAGTTGTCCGCGTGCCGCTGGATATGCGTCCTGGATCACTGGTGGGGCATCTTGTTGCGGCTGCTGCTGATGCTGCAGAAAGGCTCCCGCCGCCTGTGCTGGATTGGCGACTGCGGGTGCGGGCGCTGCCTGGATGGCCAGCTGCGCGGCTGGCTGCGCTGCGGGTGCTGGAGTGACTATCTTCTGCATGGCTTCGTATATTTTACGTGCCTTTCGACAGTCCTTCAACAGGTGGTTGGATCCCCACTTGCCCGTTTCCGGGTTCCTGAACTCGCGCTTGTGGCCTCCGTCGCTGCGGTAGTTGCTGCCGCCGCTTCGGTTGTACTGCCCCTGGCTGTATTGGCGACTCTGGTCCCCGCCGCTTCGACTGTACTGTGCGTGGCTGTATTGGCGACTGCTGTCGCGCGCTTCGTCCTCACGGGGGGTTTGGAATCCCGCCGCTACTAGCTCGATTGAGTCGTTGCCGTTGTAACGCGGCTTCTTCTTGTGGCGCCCTTCTCGCCAGTTGCTTGGTCCGGCTTCATCCTTCGGGGAGTAGTGTGAACTATTGCGGACCGAGTCCTCTCCGTCTGCCCACTGGTTTGCTATCTTCATGACCTCGATCATGTTTTTCGGCCGGAGCCTACCAAACTCCTCGCGGAGGTCGCGGCGGGAGACGCCGTGCATGAAGGCGTCCATCACTCGGTCCTCCGAGGTGGTCTCCATGGTGTTGCGGAGCAAGGTCCAACGCTGGATGTATGACCGCAGCGGCTCGTCTCGTCCTTGCTTGCATGCTTGTAACTCGACGAACGTCGTTGGTCTCGAGTACGTTCCTAGGAAGGATTTAACGAAGGCTTCCGTGAACTCGTCCCACGTCCTGAAGGCGTTCTTGGGTTGAGTGTTGAGCCACCCGCGCGCAGAGCCCGTGAGCATCAGCTGGATGTACTGCATGGCCGTAGTCGAAGTACCGCCCTGTCAGCTGCAGGCCATGAGGTAGTCTTCTAGCCAGAGTCTTGGGTCCTGCATCCCGTCGTACTTGACTGCTTCTGCCGTGAGCTTGAAGCCCTTGGGCATTCTTGTGTCACGTATGTTGAAGCTGAAGCATGCGGCGCCGCACGGCTCGTAGTCGCCGTCGTTGCGGTCGTAGTCGAAGTTGGGCGTGCTGACCGGGCGCTGGGTGCGGCTGCGGTCTACCGTCCTTTGCGTGATGACGTTGCGGAGGTCTTCACCTGGCTGTGGTTGTCACAGTTGTCTTGTCGCCGGGCTGCGAGTGCTGCGGGCTCGTGGTCGCGGCGATCTCGATCTTCACGCGCTTTTTCTGTCGGCGCCTTGTTTACCAGTGCGTCTTCGAGTGCCTTGATAGACATGATCTGCTGCTTGTGGAGGAGAGCGCGCGAGTCGCCCTCTGGCGGCTGCGTCAGCCGCAGGTATGTTTCGACTGCCATGAGTGCGGCTCCGGGTGTCTTGGGGACGGGTATTCCGTCTGCGTCTTCTATGTATGATGACTCGAGGTTGCGGGTGACTCTAGCGCGGTCGACCTCCGTCATCAGGGGCACGCGGGCTCTGTGGCGCCTTGCTCCTTGCGAGACCTCTGTTGAGGCAGTGAACGAGTAAGCGGCCCTCCTGGCGCTCGACGCGTCGGCTTCCTCCTTGCGTCGAAGGAGCTCGGCCTTCTCTGCGCGGAGTCGTTCGCCTTCCTTCCGCAGCAGGTACTGGACCGCCATAAGGTCCTCTCGGGGTGCGTCCGGTGGGGGGTATGTGCCGTCCTCGACGTGCTTCAGGGCTTTGATTGCCATGTCGCGGGTGATGGTGAGTCGCGTCACCTGGTCCGGCATGACCACCTCCAGTGGATATGCGGGTTCGTCGTCGTTGCCCTGCGGCCTCTGGCCGATCATGAAGACTTGCGCGGGGTAGATCTGGGCAGTGGGACGGTAGCTGCCACTGCTGCTTCCTTCGTCCGAGCCGTGCTCGGAGCTGAAAATGGGTGCGACGTGGTGGACACCACAGTCGCCGCCGAGGCTCCTTCCCTGGAGTTTCGCGACCTTCGCCGCGGACGTGAGGAGTGATGTCGCTGTCGTCGACGTGGGCGCGATTGGCTTGTTGACGATCTTGCGAGTCGATGGAGACGCGAGTGGCGTGGATGAGAACGGCGCGACCTTCATTGCGCGCAAAGGCGTGGTCGATGTAGTCGAAGTTGATGCAGATCTTGGCCTTGCCAGTGACGCGATCGAGGTAGTTGAAGTAGACTCGATCAGCGCGATGGTCGACGAGGTGGTCGACGTAGTCATAGCAGATGCGATCTCCGTGGTAGCCGGAGACGCTGGTGACGCGGCCGCGTTGGGCGCGATCTCTGCCGCAGCGGAGGCGGTCGGAGTAGTCGAGGCGGACGCGATCTTCCCAGCAGTCGAAGACGCCATCGCCGCAGTCGCAGCAGATGCGATCTCAGCAGCAGGTGGGGGCGTGGTTGGCGCAGCCGCGGCAGATGCGGGTGCCACCACCGCAGGCGGTGCGATCGCCGTGGATCTGAGTACTCCACAGCTGTCTACGAAGTAGTCCATGGTACCGAAGGTGAGGCACATACCTACGTGCAGATCGGTGTACACCGAGCGGTGGGCCGGCGGGTGGAAGGTGTACTCGAAGGAGCCGAAGCAGATTGGCTCCTTGGTGATGCAGACGTCGGTCTTCAAGGTTGATGGAGCCGGTGCGACCATGATTCCAGCGCTCGTTCTTTCCCACAGACGGCGCCAATTGACGAGGGGTGGACTCGGCAAATCCCTGGGTTGTGTACCCCGGGTTGATTGAGGGGGAGAGATGAGCGCTGGTGATCACGACGGCTGACAAGCGAGGCGTTTTACCCAGGTTCAGGCTCCCGGAGGATAACACCCTACTTCCTGCTTGTCTGGTTATTGATGGTGAGCTGTGGCTACAATGGCGAGATGGCGATCTCGCTAGGGTTTGTGTGGCGGCTATGAGCGTACCCTAGACGAAGGACCCTCCTAGCCTTTATATGGTAGCTAGGTCTCAGGTGAACGGTGCCGATGGCGCTTACAAGCATGGCGGGGTCGCATGACCTAGCGTCGACTATCTTGGGCCGCACGTCGTCCTCCTTGGGCCTTCCTTGGGCCCTCGTCATAAGGCTGATGGGCTTGGCGTGACCCAGGTATCCCTACCGTGGGGTAGTCGAACAGTGACCCCACGACAGACGGCCTCTGGTAGTCAGTGGAGCGCGGCCGAGACGAAGAGTGGTGTCCACATCTCCATCTTCCGCGGGGTGGGGA
Source organism: Poa pratensis (assembly GCA_947311845.1). Lineage (NCBI taxonomy): Eukaryota > Viridiplantae > Streptophyta > Magnoliopsida > Poales > Poaceae > Poa > Poa pratensis. The sequence goes on along the minus strand of CAMZMU010000089.1, from coordinate 42,787,021 downwards.
ATCGCAGGCACGCCTTCGAGGATTATGCCTCGCCCTTGGGGGTGCTGCTGAACTCGAGCTAGTGCTTGCGTCACAGATGCATCAAGACCGCGTTCCAGCAAATCATCTGGGAACGGGAGTCCTGTGCCCTGAGCTTGCCCCTGGTTGGGGGTAGGTAGGTTGCTTGCTCGACGCAGTTGCATGCGAGCAATACCAAGGTTGCGCCTTGTGAACATGAGTTCCTCCATCAGAGAATGGCTGAGCCTTGTCATTGCACCTTCGTAGGTGGCCAGGGTGATCACGGCAGGGTCGATTTCTTCCCCAATGGGAGTTTGGATAGCATCCGCACCATGCTGGGGTCTGGCTGGGAGAAGGTGGAAAGCTCGACTTTTCGCCATTGCTGGTTCCGAGTACCGCAGGCGAACGAGACCTTCCCAGGCTACTACCTGGATGGCTTGAGCAAGAGTGGCCATGCTCCTACCTTGGATCAGGTAAGACGGACTTGTGCCCAATGGACACGAGCCGACATGCACGTCTGCTCGAAAGTCACTCCCGGCAGGCGAGAGTGAGTTCTCGAACACCACATATCGAGGGCGAGCAGGCCTACCAAGAAGATCACAGACGGCCTTCCAAAGAATCAGTGGAAATCCGCCATGATCCTCGGCAGTGGTTTCCAGGATGACCTTGGGGTTTGCCATCGGATTTTCCTGGATCTGGGTGTAGGATGAGATGCGAATGCGGGATTCCTTTGCGGGATCCGGCTTCAAGAGAGCTGGGTTGGCTAAGGATAGCAGGCGAGGGTGGGGATAAACGGCAGCTAGGACTGGGTCTCATATACGGGGTTGTGTCGGCTTCTCCTCTTGGAAGAAACCGGCGAGCCTCACTCAGGAATGGGACACGTCCTACTGCACCTTACTGTGGACCGACACCAGCCATGCCGGTTAGGCGGAGATGGGTTAAATCCATCGGGCTCACTGTCGGGCAAAAGTAAGGTGGGGTTCTCCATGCTAGGGTAGTCTACAGCCAGTCTGGTGCTCTGATACCATGACTGTGACACCCCTCCCTGGCACATATCACCAGAGAGGCAGTCGTCCCGTGCGCCATCCCAAGATAACTGGCCGCACGTCACAACAGTGTAACATAATGGAAATCATTACACAATCAGGCACATCAGTGCTACAAATGGTTTACACGGCCATCAAGGAATGACGTAATATCAATCCCAGCATGGCACGATACAGAGTTTTAACTAGCAGCGGAAGACATATGAGAGGCTACGGCTTGGAGCGGCTCCACTCCACAGGTTTTGGCTGGGCTACTGATCCTAGCACGCTCTTGCTCCATGTCCTTGCTAAGGTAGAAGATGAATCCTCGACAAAACCTGGCCACAATCACAAGGCCCATGAGTACATTAATATGCACTCAGCAAGAATCGCCACTCACCACAAACAATCCAACAATCATGCAACAAGATATACATTGGAAATAAAATCCTACAACATGGCAAGAGTCTACTCGAGATAGACCAATATGACAACATAAAGGTAGCATGGCATCACAAGCAAAGCATGGCATAAGCAAACAACAAGAGTATCACCAGTACAGAGTCCAAGCCAGGTGGGGTTGGATCGTGCACCGACAATCAAACAAGAGATTACCTGTGACGAGTAGACGAGTGTACTAGTTGGTACCAAATCTTATAATTACTCCTGTCAACACAATCAGGCTTCCAAGCCTCTAGCCAACTCTGGCTATCAATCCAGCCAACTCTGGCTATCCCCCGGGGCATGCACGGTTGATGTTGGCTCTGGCCTAACTATAGGCTTCCAACGCATCACACCGCCATCCCATTCACCTCACAAGTAACATTCCCTGCATCATCTTATTGTTCATTTAGTGAAATCAGGTTGTTCATCTTTCTTTCAAACAAGCCTTAGGTTCAACCTCCTGACACGACACGGACACACAGTGTGACCGACACTGAACTGTTGTTCCATAACCTTGGAACGAGGCTAGACATCCAGATTTGACACTCTCGAGAGGTTGCAGATACCACCCACCTAAGTCCACCACACTCAGCCGGTACTTTAGGATATCATCTTTAAGGCGAACTCAGCAAGATACACTCACCTGACCGTTCACGCTACCAAGACACTCCCTGTATAGCCACCGACATAACTCAATGCCTTATGCAGAAGTGAATCCGGCACGTCCCCAACCCATGAGCGACGCCTAGCTCCGAAACCTTCGCAAGACTAGCCCCGACTAACTATGGTACCGACTAGACTTGCCAAAATGGTAGCATCAAAGGAGGCTCAATAGGTTACGTAGGTCAAGGCCCGCCCATGTGAGTGACAGTGGCAGTGCTTTCGATGTTCAGATTAGTGGCACCGTGGACTGACCCTATCGTTGTTTGGAGGGTGTTTCATTTAATCAAGTTCCATCATTCACAAGTCCAAACCAAGAGGATTAGTCCAACACAACAATCACAATATCATAATATATCATCACACGACAAAATATTAGCAACACAATAAATCAAGCAATAGTATATCCATGTCCAAACTTAGCAAAAATAAAAAAACGTCAACCGGAAGACTACGGCGGCGAACCCGCCGACCAGCGCCTTCTCGTTTGACAAAAGAAAAGAAACGTCAACCGGATGACTGTGGCAGCGGTCTTCCGCTGGCAAGCGCCTTCTCGTTTGACAAGGAAAAAGAAACGTCGACCGGAAGACTGTGGCAGCGGTGTTCCGCTGGCAAGCGCCTTCACAGATCAATTACAAAAGATAACACAGTGGTCAATCGACGACTGTGGTGGTTCCTCCAGCCAGCGCCCTCGCAGCTTAATTACAAAGTTGGCGAGGCATGTAGCCTCCAAACAATGAACTGAAAACATTCATAAAAAAGAAAGCATCCATTCCACTCAACGATTAACCCGACGTGTGTCAGCAATCTTGGCCAAAAAGAACCAAATGGAAAGCAAATGTCCCAAGCGTCGCAGTCTAGGCAGGCTTACGCCAACCACGTTTGACGGAGGGAGAAGAAGCAAATAACTCTTTTGGCAAATGCCCCCAACTCCGAGGATCATAAGACGACATTCGTCCGCTCCTCACCTCGGCGAAGGAAGAAGCAAACACTCATAGGAACGCAGGTTTTATAGTTGTTTATTTAGAGGGTTCGACAAAGCCGCGCAAGTGCGGGGCGCACAAATAATTCACACGTCATTCTAATGCATACATGGATGATGAATAAAACATGGCAGGGGCAATATTCGAAGTAACATATGAACATAACAATAGCAGACCGACATAATATATACCGAACGCAGACAAATATAAACACTCGGCATGACAATAAGCAAATAACAAACAACATTGCGGGACGGCTCATAGCAAGGGTTTAGCTTGCCTCCGAAGATCGACACCGTTTGGCTTGGAGGGTCACGGACACGTCGCGGGTTAGGTCTTGGTTTGCTGGTACCGCGGGATACCCTATGCATGCATACAAGGTGCTGAGCATACAAGTGTTTTACAAAAATGTAAAAACTACCCTACTGGATAGAGCTCTTTAAACTAGGAATTTACAAATTTGGATCACCTGAATCGGAGTCACGGTTCAAAAGATACGGACGTTTGAAGTCTATCTTCCCGGAAAAAGAAAACAGCCCCGTGAAAAAAAAACTGCACGGGCCGCATCGGACGCGCGCAGATGGGCCGTTGCTGGGCCGCGTGCGCGCCTGCGCGTGCTGCGCCTGGCCGGCAGCAGCTGGGCCGTGGTTGGGCCTGCGGCTTGCTACTGCACTGGGCCAGAAACGTTTCATCGAAACGCAGGAGGGGGAAAAAAAACAGGATCAATTCGATCCAGTCGTTGACCTCCTGCTCGTCCCCTTCCTCCGCGCGGGAGAGAGCACGGACGGCTCGGACGGTGGCCACCGCCGGTGGCTGGGAGGCCGAGGCGCCGGGAGACAGCGGGGAATGGAGCAACGGCGGTTCTCCGTGCCGGGGAGGCGGCTCCGGCGATGGAGGCGTGGTCGACCCCTTCCTCCTCGCGGGCACGCACGGGAGGCGATGGAGACCAACTGCCGCCGCGAGGGGCGGCCCCGGCGGATCCAGCCGAGGACCGAGGCGCGGGTGCTGGAGCTCCGCTGCGTTCAGGGAAGGGCAGGGACGGGCTCGGGGCGAGGGGAAACCGGGTTGGCTCGCGAGCGAGCTTGGCCGCACGGCCATGGCGGGTGGCACGGGTGGTCGCCGTCCTCCAGCCTCCCGCTGCTCACCTTCGATTCCCCACGGACGCGGGGCACCTAGCAGTCGGAGAAGGGCTGGACGGCGCGGTTGACGGTGGTGGTGCAGTGTCGAGGAGGGGGTCCAGAGGAGAGGAAGGAGAGGGCGTGTGAGCGGTGGGTGTGACGTGTGGTTGGTTTGGCCAGCAAGGGCAGGGGGAAGAGAGAGTGAGGTGTGTGAGTGCAGCGATAGAGGAGAGCTCGGGGTCTCATCATATGGGCAGGGAAGGGGAAAAACACAGGGAAGCTCTCTCTCCCTCCATGCCACTGTATCGTCGGTGGAGTGGATAAGAGGTGGAGCTGGACACACAGTAACGCACGAGGTGGTACTGCAGCTCTGGGGTTAGGCAGGGTTTAGGGCTAAGCGACGTTTAGGTCATGCGAAAGCGGGCGTCTAGGGTGCGACACGGCGGCATCGTTGCGTTCCTGGCGACTCGGAGGTCCAAAAGCGATGGGGTTTTCACCACTGCAAGCAAAATTCAAAACTCTACAACTTTGGTGACTAAAGTTTTTGCAAATTCGAAACTTCGTGCGACTAGAACTTTTGAAAAACAGTACTGGTCCAAATGGAAAAAGGTTGTTTGGAGAAGCAAAAGATTTTTGCTTTGATCAAGACTTTGCCCAGAGGTGTGGGCTCTCCTAGTGCTTGCATCTAGGTGTTCTCCTCCCACTACAAAAATCATTTGGCTTGGTTTTGAAAACATTTGAATTTAGGGCAGAAACTTGGACAGAGGAAAAGTCAAATATTTTCTTAACAAGATATCCAATATTTTTGCATACATGGGTTGTACACTGCCTAAGGATCATCCCCAATTTTTTTTGAATTTTGGAGACATAGAAATAGGGGTTCCTTTGGAAATTGCAAATAAGCATGAAAAGAGCATTACAAGGGAGGTACCCCAAATATTGCCCAAATGAGGTTGGGACAATGGGTGAAATGCTCAGGAGGTGGAATCATGCACCTTCCCAAAATGGCCTAATTTCTGGATGAGTGGAAAGTGTCTAGATAATATCTGGATCAGAAATGGCATTTCGGAAAATAATGTCTAACTTGGAAATATTGCATTGAAGTATGCAATATTTTTGCATGGGTTGTCTTTATATGGATATGTGAGTACTCTGGTATTTTTAGTGGAATTTCTACAGCTATGGAAATATGCTTCCCTTTGGCAGGTGAAGTAAAGGTTTAAAGGGTTCGATAATTAGTGCGAGGGTTTTCGGGAGAAAACCTAAGCATCGGAATTATTACGGCTGTCGGAGTGGTTCGTGGATCACCGGGAAATTTTTGAGAAAGCAATTCCCAAGTCACTTCATCCTCAAAAGATTTGAAAAAATATTTAGGAATATAGAAAAAGTTTTTCAGGTGTCAGAAAACACCACTAAAATTAGGTTTGAATTTTCGGGGTGTTACAGCGCGGGCCGTGGTGACGAGAGGCGGCGGCCATGGCGACGCACGGGAGGGAGACGAGAAAGCTGCAAGGAGGAAAACGAATCAAGGTGAGGGGCGGGCTGGCGGGCGAACGAGGCGGGCCCACGCGCGTGCATGATTGCGGATGAGTTCGGCTAGGCTGAGGTGAGAAGGTCGAATCGAGCTTCCCAAGCGGGCAGGGCTGAGGACCTTTTTTTGCATGAGGTGGGCATGACCCATAGTGACAAACCGGGCTACCAAGATGGGAGGAGATTTTCTGGGGACGACCGGGCTACCAAACACGCCCTTAAGTTCAGTTTCCAACCTGAATTTAATTTGCATTGATATAGAATCTTAAAAAAGAAAACCGAACAAACATAGAGCGAGGAGGAAAGGCAAACTGACCCAATAACTTGTTCGCATCTTCTCATCGTCCCCCCATCGGCCGTCCTCCCGCTACTCCTTCTCCGGCACCGGCAGCCGGCGCGGTGAGTTCCCCTCTCCCCTGCTTCCCTTCCCTTCCTTTCCATTCCATTCTTCCGACCACTTGCCCCGCCCGCCAGGCTTCCGCCCTTCGACCGCCCCTTCCCCGGCTCCCGGGTGAGCGCATGTCCTCTGGCCGGTAGATCCCTCACCATCTTCCTCGTGATTGTGGTGACCTTTACTTTGCTGCGATCAATCCCTCTCGAAGTTGCGTCGCCTTTGCAGTCCATCCAGTTTTCAGCTGAACCCCTCATGCCCCACGTTGGCTAGGTCCGGCCCCTTCCCCCTTATCCTTTTGGATGTTGTTCTAGGACGGAGTTTTATTCTCCCGAAATTTGGGAGCTCAGATGACCCCCCATGCACCATGTTAAAGATTTTTGCTAGGCTAGATTTTTTTTTTGACATGTTGCTAGGCTAGAGTTGATATTACTTTACCTGCTTTTAGGTATTTGGGTGTTTGGCAAGCTTCTTTTTGTTGCAATCCAAACGTAGACTTCAGTTTTATTTTCCAAATAGAATAATGGACGCTTAATAATCGCTTTCCACACAGCTTTAAAAGATATAAGAACAGAACCGCATAGCAACTGCATACTAAGCCTTAGTCTTCAAGTACGGGTGGTCCCTAATCTAAGTTTCCGAATCATTTAAGAGCAACAATTAGCTGACCCTGAAAATGGAACAGATATGTGATCTGTTCCAATAATGGTTTGGATAACGGTCACTACACCGTGAGGTTAATACATGTTGTAATTTCCTTTTGTGTACGGGTGGTCCCTAGTCCAAGTTTCCGAACCAGTTGAGAGCAACAATTAGCTGCCCTTAACAACGGAGCAGATATGTGATCTGTTCCAAGAATGAGCAGGATAATGGTCACTACACCTTGAGGGTGATACACGTTGTAATTTCCTTTTGTGTAAATGCAGACCATGATCCCGATTACAATATCTAGAGTCAACCAGTTTGATGCTGCGAGGCTTGATGTCGAAATGTCCGCAATGTTGAAAGAGCAGTTAGTCAAAGTATTCTCTTTGATGAAGGTACTTTCTTCTGTAATCATCTAGATTTGGGCGTTCCTCATGGCTTTTTACATAAGTGCATTGCTGCTTATAGCTTCCATTTCCTTTTTCTGTTGGTACCAGCCAGGACTCTTGTTTCAGTATGAGCCTGAACTCGATGCGTTCCTTGAGTTCCTCATCTGGAGGTTCTCAATTTGGGTAGACAAGCCAACCCCAGGGAATGCACTGATGAACTTGAGGTATAGGGATGAACGGGCAGCACCCATCGCAGGAAAAGAGGGTATTTTACCATATGATTTTCTCTCAATTGTTGTCAGCTTTATCTATGATATGTTTCTTGAGGCTTTGTTTACGGTAATCGAGCTGTTTAGAGTTGTAAAAGAACTTGAATTGTTCTCAAGTGTGTGCAGGCTACCAGCTGCTTTTAAGTGTGTTCTGATCTGTACATTGGCCGTGCATCAGAATACCCTTATTTATTTACCTTGGTTCAGTCACGTATGATGTTCAAGTTGGGTTGAGCCCAGCCTCTCTTAGGTGTTAGCTTGTCTGCAGTTAACTCAGGGCATGTACGTTTTGGATTTAAGATATAAATTTAAGCATATACACACAATGAAACGACCTATGGCTGCACCTACTAAATGCTCATTACAAGTAGAATAGTAGATTGCAATGTACCAAGCCTAATTGATGCTCCCTGTCCCATTTCATGTCCTTTTAGCGAACACGTCATGGTTTGCAGATACATGTTGTTTGACACTATCTATGTATCCTTTTCCCAGCGGATTCAAAGGTGAGAGGCACTATGTTCTGAAGTCACCTCAGATACAAACTATGAAAAGTGCCTTTGCCTGAGAATCATTCAGCTCACGTAAAAAAAAGAATCATTCAGCTCAAACATAAACTCAAGTATTTCCATAGTATTTAGGTGATAATTTATTGTTGAATAAGATGTTTTGTTAAAAATCCTGATGTTACTGGCATGTTGATGTTTTGCATCAGTTAGGAAACTGTTTTCTCAACCAAAACAGATTTTTCTGAGGGACAAAACCTAAGGCTTTTTCACGTTTATACCCGCCTAAGTCAGAAAATGTACATTATCAATTAGTATGAGTGGTGAAAAATACAAGAGGGGTAGGCCCACTTGTTGCTGGTTTTACCTTCTGCCGCTCATTGGTTGTTGCACCTGGTTGCCTTTCCTGGGCTTGGCATTGAGCTCCAGGTCAAATCCGGTGACAGCTGGCCGCTGACTTCCGAATTTACACTGAGCAGGAAGTTTTTATGTAATAAAATTTTAGGTGGGAGGGGTGAAGATTACTTCGCAACAACCTCATGGGTAATGTAGCTGGCTTAGAGAGAGATGGGCTAGCAGAGCGTTCCGTCGGGGCAGTGTCGGCGCGGTGATATGCAGCATGGCTGCTTGTAGTGGCGGAGCCAGGAACTAGATTTATAGGGTTTATAGTGGGGGGGGGGGGGGGGGGGGGGGGGGGGGGGGGGGGGGGGCAAATACCTCAAAATCATTCATAAGAGGGGCCAAACAATGAATTACTGGAAACTTTCGGACTTCCACAGATTTTGATATTGTAAGCATGTACTTAAGGGATCATGGGGGAAGCCATGCCCCCTGCCAGTCCCCCTGCCTCCACCACTGCTGTTGCTAGCACTATCAGACTGGCCATGGCATGGGAGGTGTAAAGGATTTGGAGCGGAGAATTGGTTGAACCGGTTCTTGGTTTGGATTTTGGGGGTGAAAGAACAAAAATGTCTTCTGGTGGGGGTTAAGCATGGAAAGAATTTGCAATAAGAAAGAAATGGGAAATCATTATCGACAGATTTAAATGGAGGGAGTTTAAAGAATCAATTACATTGGGGCTGCGGGTAAATTCTGGATTGTACTCTAAACGGTCAACGGTTTAGCTACTTGATTATTTGTAATACTGTCTGAGCAATAACTGATGAGTTCCATGTATTTTCCAGTCAGAACAGGTTTGGAAGGACCTGGACTTTCAGTTTCTCAAAAGATCTTGTATTGTATTAGCACTGTTGGTGGCCAATACCTATTGTCGCGCTTGCAGTCCTTTTCTGCTTTCCGCCGATGGGGTGATTCTGAACAGGTTGTCTTTTAAAACTAGTTTCTGAAAACTTCAATTCCTGTGTGATCATCCTTATAACTTCTATTCTGTAACATAGAGACCACTAGCGCGTCGTGCATGGGGTTTGGTTCAGCATGCTGAAGGACTATACAGAGCTGTTTCATTCTTTAACCTTCTGTCATTTCTTTATGGTGGAAGGTATCATTTCTCTATCTGCTTAGCTATGTTCATTACATCATATATTCTGGGATATTTAAAGCTGGAAGATATATATTTAATCTTTGCAGTTGAGGAACAGTTTTAATATTGTAAATGTACGGATCCAATAAGATTATACTGGCCAGTGACAACATAGTGTACTTGAATGAGATGGAATAACATAGTTCAAGAATTGGCTAGACATTTGAGATTTTGTAGAAATTCTGCTGGCTTTTTAATCATTGCAAATATGACCTTTAGCTTTTCTGTGTATGTTTATACAGGTACAAAACTATTGTGGAAAGGATTCTGAAAGCAAGGCTTGTTTATGGGAGCCCCAACATGAATAGAGCAGTAAGCTTTGAGTACATGAATCGGCAGCTGGTTTGGAATGAGTTCTCGGTAAATCTCTTTCTTGCATGTGCTTGTCTGAAAATTAGTTGGTAACTAAAAAGTTCTAGCTCATACAGTGATGGATTAGACAGTACCTGGATCTAGGCTTTTGCATTGAGCGTATGCAAAATGAGACCTTAATTCTAGCCAATGTAGATTATATATATTTCTGAAGATTTTTGGAAGTTCTGAACTTCTAATGTTCCTATAGCACATAAAATTATTCATGTCAAGGATTAATAGTGAGGAACTCCATGATCAATTTCATAGTCCAGTATTTGTACTCTAATGATACGTGTAGTTCATTTCACAGTTTTTTTGCACGAACACTTCAGACGTGTTATGTGTAGGAATATAGAATTAGGCAATATTCATATAAACATGGAATATTATCTAAATAGGCAAGAAAGCTATTTAAATAGGAAAGAAATCAGTTTAGAGCTACATATCGGATCCATATCCTTGAATTATTATTTTTTTACTTAGGGATCAAGTAAGTCCTCTTTTATAAGGGACAACATATATATCAAGTATGAATCTAGCAATGAGAAATCAATCAATCTTATCACTCCGTCGTTCCTCCTGCTTAAGAGTGTCAGGCGGCGCCCGTACCCGGCCGCATAAGCTCAAAATAGCAAAAGATTAGCTGTAACTTTTCTGCTCAGATTTGATCAGTTTAAACTAAAAACGTGCTAAGCGGGCCTATGCGGGCCGCCGCTTGAAACCTTACTCCTGCTCTAACTTATGTTCTACTTCCCAAGCTCCTCTACTGTGTGGTCCAGCCAACCTCGTGGGGCAGCTACCCAGTTCGTTCCAACACGTCACATGTATTCTGCATGTCTTATTGGTGTTGGGCATCAAAATTAATATATGTATTACTTCTCTAAGTATTTGGTTATCCAACATTTTCTCTTCCATTCAACTTTATATAAATGCTTGTGGTTACTCGAATCCTGAGATACCAAAAGTACGTTTCTTGGTGTTCCAAATGGTGGCTAACATGCTTACTTGTGCAGGAAATGTTGCTTTTGCTTCTTCCCCTGTTAAACTCTTCCTCAGTAAAGAAGTTCCTCCTTCCTTTTTCCAAAGATAATTCAGCAAGTTCTTCTGGTGATGAAGCAAACTGTCCTATATGCGTCTCTAGTCCTAGCATTCCCTTTGTAGCTCTTCCATGTCAACATAGGTACTCTCTTTTTTAATGTCTTTTGTCTTTTGTCATATATACCCATTTGAATACAGTTGTTTGATTTCATCTTGAAATTTAACTTGACAGCCTTTACTACCAACTACTTTTATTTAGCCACATATAATCCTGAGAAACTTTCACATAGATTATAGTACATCACTGAAGCTAAATCTAAGATACACATGCAGCCAGGGACTGTTGTTAACTGTACGAAATGTTAGTTAAAAAGTTTATAAATAAAGGCGCCGGTGCTGTACAATCCTTACTATCTGGAGGTTAGTCTAAGATTAATGTTTCCATGTGGCAGTTGCCAATTGCCAGTCATTACTCGATGAAATATAGTTTTCATATGAGGCAGCACCTGTTGTCATGTGATCAACACATAAGTATGTATTGCTTGTTTCTTTCCCAATAAACAGCGATTACTGAACAACATGTTACCTTGATTATTTCTATGCCACTCGTCTGGTAGCTCAACACCTTTTTGTGTTAACTTTTTGTTGAATATTCGTTGTTATTTTTAGGTATTGTTATTATTGCCTACGAACGCGTTGTGCGGCTACAAGTTCTTACAGATGTGCACGCTGTAATGAGGTTGTTGTCGCGATTCAAAGATATGGATCAAGTTAGTTTTTACATGGACTCAAGGATTCTGGTGCAGACGCCGGGTCACCCTCTGTTGTAACAAAAATGCTTCTTCGCCCACCACCATCAGATTTTAAAAGCTCCTGTCTACATATTAGTGACCCCAAGCAAAGACGATTTGGCATGAAAACTGGTGATGTTAAACGTCAGGTTTTCGTTTGTATAAGTAGCAAAGATGGAATTCTCGGTCTGTGCAGACTGCAGACATGAATATGCTCTTGCTAGAGGAAGAAGCATGCATGTATCTTATTTGTGTGGATATAGTAAAAATTTCTAGCGATTCATAGTTTAGCTGGCCATTGTATATTTTTCTGGGTGTGGCAAGAGCCAAGAGGGCTCTTCAAAGTGTACCACGAAACCCGAAAACCCTCTGTTCAACTCCAGCTAAATAATCCAAAGCATTTATGATTTATATTATAGAACCATTCGAACCCTTTTTAAGCAATTAGCACAAATGTCTGAAGTATGCGGTGAAAGATAATCATCTAGGTCCTCGAGATGAACTCTAAATCGTAGGCAATGTTCATATTTCTTGTGCGTGCAAAGTTTTTATTTTTTAACAAGAGGCAAAATATTTGCCTGTTTCATTGGTTAAGAAAAAGATTGTTGCCACCATCGTGTAAAACCTCTGTTCAGTGGAGTGGCATGGCTACGCTCGCAGCGGTTCGTCGTGGAGCAGCGAAGGGGGCGTGTTGTCATTTCTCTATAACGGTAGTTTGTGAGTAAGTCTTGTAATCGTTTTCACCAGGTTTTTCGTAAACTGGATAGTTCTCATTGAATACTTAAAATACAATACTTTGGACCCGATAAATTCCCTTCTGGAGAGTCATCCTAACACTTTTGTGCAACGATGCATGCGTGTATATGCAAATATCAGTGCTTGAGTGAAATGTAAGCCCCGCTTCCGGCGATGGCGCCAAGTGGCGGCGCCACCATGTAGACCCAGATGTTGTGTAGGTCCCGGTGGCGATCGCCGTCCCCAGCGTCCTTGCCGGATTCATGGACGCTCCCGTTGACTCCCTGCTCACGTACATTCATGGAGACGCAGTCAGATAGTATTCATTGTATGTAAAAATACAATTGGCAGCATATATATACATGGAACGAAATTAATGTCCAACATATCAAATCTTGGATCAGCTAATTTCACTTACGCAGCGATAAGAGCGTTCATCATCACTGCTGCCCCAGCTGCCACCGCTACCAGCTCCTTCACCTAAAGAAACAATATCACAGTTTAATTAGGCTTGATGGATGAGAAAACTCGTGTACTTCAGGCAGCAAATTAAGCGAGATATATGGATGGATGAAGAATCGTCTTACGCTTTGGGATCGACGACGTGGGCGACGATGACGAAGAGGAGGACGAATGTGATGACGAACTCGACGAAGAACGCCTCCGCGGTGCCGAGTGCGGGCACGGTGGCGACGATGGCGCCTGCGTTTTCCGGGTGGTAGATCGCCTTGGCCAGGAAGGAGGCGGCGATCGAGCCTAGGAACTGCGCGGCCACATAGGGCGCGAGGTCGGCACGCGGGAGGTAGCCGAACACGGCCATGGAGACGCTTACCACCGGGTTCAGGTGAGCCCCGGAGACGTGCACCAGCGACGCGATGATCACCACCACGGCGAGCCCCGCCGTCGCCGCCACGCCTACCTGGCCCAATGCGCCGCCGTGCGTCGCGTTCATGATCAGCGCCGAGAGCACGATGAAGATCAGCAGGAATGTTCCCAAGAACTCGGCCAACGCCTGGAAAGAAACATATCCTCCTCTGCTCAACTAATGCTATGAAATATAATACTCTGGCGTGTTTGCGTTTCGAGCACAGAAAACATAAATACCTTCTTAAGGAGGAGAGCCGCCGCCCTTTTGGCGCCGAGGATAGAGTGGCCGGGCAATTGCTTGGCCATCTCATCGTGGAGTACTGGCACGACCCTGAAGGAAGGCGACTTTCGTGGCACCATGGTTGTGGTGGTTTCCATGGCCGAAGCTGCAGGGATGCTCACAGAAAAATCCATGCTCTCGCTCCTGCTCCCCTCCATCCTCCGAGACAAGTGAGACCAACCATAGAGAGAGGTCCATATATATATAGAGCCCAGGTGAATTTGATCTTAATTAATTAGCCTCGATTTTTGGCGGGCACGGTACCTGTCCAAACTGAGAAACGACATCTGCTTAGCTGCACATCATTAGTTTGCCCATGATTGATTCATGGATGAGAAACTAATGTCCTTGTCCATGGCTGGCCTGCCCATTCTCATCTTACTTGGTCAGACATTCTACATCTCATTCACTTCATTCCATAGGCATCTTCTTGCTGGTCACTGCTCCTGATGACTGATTTCTCTTAGATGTCCTATTTGCATGCAGCCTATATACTGAAAACTAAATTACATATTAGTTAAAGTTTGGGTTGCCATAGAAAGCGTGACAAACGGAATGAACGTCGCAACTCGCAAGTGCCACAAGCTCAAGCTTAGCTGAAAGTGCAGTCTGCCGGCCAGGATATAGCCCATATATTACAAGCATCTTTTCTCGCTCTCGACATGTGTGACATTTGTTCGTTTTTCAGTGCTTGACCATTTCCTTTGTCGTTGGTACCAAAATTCTGAAATGTTGAGACAAAGATTGGTGGATTCGAGCTGGGAGAAAACAGAAGTGTGAACAGAACATCAGAGCATTAGTTGCTTGGTCAGTGTATGAGCAGTGACTCACTGAGTGGTAAATTTAATAGGGACACTTACAGAATAAGTCCAACTTGCCGGATGATCATGAATTCAGATGGCATCCTGCAAATGTCTGCTTTCAAGAATCGTCGATGAAGCTCGCAACCGGGGTCATGCGGAGATTAAGCGAGCGAACAAAATCTTCCGGCCACCTTGATTAATCTGATTCTGTAAATCGGTATCCAGCGCCGACTGAACCTATTTTATCTGCAACTTTTCAGGATTTTGTAACACTCTCCTACTTCATCATCGAAATCCAACAATCTGTTGGCTTTTCGTAAAATAAAAACTAATTGCAACATAGACTCCAGTTCCAGTAACAGCACTGGTAGTGCTTATTTTTGTAGAAAAATCCACCTAGTAGTGCTTATGTTGCAATTACCCTAACATAATCACAGACCACAAACAAGAAGATAGTTGGAAGTAGGAGTTCATGTTGCAGTTAGGCTGTAGTTTGTTAGCAGTTGAGTTGAGAGCAGGTAAGAAATTTTCAGAAATGTAAGCTTCTAGCATACTCCTGTTTGTTAGTAATTTGCATAAATGTAAGCAAGTAAACAGTTTTTGTCTTTGTTTTCATCAGTTGTTTTCGCAGGGGGAACATCAAATTTCTTCTGACTCCATGATCAAGTGCCAACCGGCTGATAGCCAACCAGGTTAGCATTTTTGTTTACTTACTAGGAGCGGCGCAACTTTAGATACTCATGAAATATGTTCAAGGATAAAACTCTGCTTTAATATGCTTAAGATGTTAGTTGACTCGCATCGGCTTATGCAGGTTTCAGCAGTTTTAAAATGTATCCGACTAACAAATTCGATTGCAGATTTCCAAATTGTCTCAGAAGTGAATGTAGCCTAATTCAGTTAATCTAAATTGTTCTTAGCTCGACTTTGTGATATTTGTCACGCTCTCTTAATAGAGCGCGCAGTCCTCCTGTACTTCCCTTGTTTAGTTACAATTTGTCTTCAGAAAATCACAGATTTTCGTCTGATTCGGGCAATGTAAATACAATTCACTAACAAAGGGGCAATTAGCAAACACTAGCAAGTTAAGCAGAGAACAAGTCAAGCTTAATCTAACCATCATCTTATAAGATCATGAGCATCGAGAAGCAAACTGTGGCGTACTAAACATTCAGGGAAGAAGAAGATGGCCGCCGTAGCCATCGCCGTCCCTCAACCTGACCCCGTGGCGACGACAGACCTTGGCTGCCGTAACGGCACGGCCCTCGCCTTGAGCGGCCGCCTCATGACGACGGTGAACTCGAGCTTCTCGGTGAGGTCGACCTCGTCGCCGGCTGCCTCCCGCCAGTCGAACTCCCTGACCAGGTTGGCCACGAAGTACTCGAGATGCAGCAGCGCCAGCGACATGGCGGGGCAGACCCTCCTGCCGGCGCCGAAAGGCATCATCTTGATCTCCTTGCTCCCCGTGAGGTCCACGTCCTCCCCCTCGCCGCCCGGCAAGAACCGCTCC
This sequence comes from Poa pratensis, assembly GCA_947311845.1. NCBI lineage: Eukaryota > Viridiplantae > Streptophyta > Magnoliopsida > Poales > Poaceae > Poa > Poa pratensis. Next base: position 42,771,146 of record CAMZMU010000089.1, on the reverse strand, counting down.
GGCCGGAACTCCAACGGCGCCGTCCAGACCTCCTCGTCCAGCCCGATCTCGCCCACCGCGAAGTTCATCGGTGTGCCTGCCGGGACGCGGTACCCGTCCAACGTCGTCTCCTCCGCCGCGGCGTGCGGCAGCACGTAGTGCCCCGGTGGGTGCCTCCTCAGCCCCTCCAGCACCACGGCCTTGAGGTACGACATCCCCTGCAGGTCCTCCTCCCGCAGCTCGCCATCGACTGCGGCGGCGGAGACCTCGTCCCTTAGCCTGTCCTGCATCGCCGGGTTCTTGACCAGGTTCGCAAGTATCCACTGCAGCGCCGTGGCAGTGGTGTCGGTCCCGGCGCTCAGGAACTCGGAGCAGAGGCTGACGATCTCGCCGTCGTTGAGCCCCTCCCGCCGTCCTCCGGGATGGCCAGCCTCACCAGGGAGTCCACGTAGCAGTCGCCACCAGCGCCGGCCTCCCTCCTGGCGCGGATGAGCGGTACGAAGAGCTCCTCCTGGCGTCGCCGCAGCGAGACGAGCTTGCTCCACCGGCGGCGGAAGACGAGCTTGGTGAGCGGCGGGAGGAAGGAGAAGACCTGGAAGCTGAGAAAGTTGGCGAGGAGGTCCCGTTGCAGGTTCTCGATGTCCCTGACGCGCGCGTCGCCGAGGCGGTCGCCGCCGAAGCACATGTAGACCAGGAGGCAGAACATGGCGTACTGGAAGGGCTCCATGACGGCGACGACGCCGGTGCCGTCGCGGCCGGCGGAGCGGATGCGGGAGAGGAGGACGTCGAGCACCCAGCGGCGGGCGGGCGCGAAGGAGCGGAGGCGGGCCGGGTTGAGCACGCCGGAGGCGAGGGTGCGGCGGAGCGCGCGCCAGGTGGGCCCGTAGGGCGCGGAGCTGACGTTGCGGCCGCCACTGGTGAGCACGGCGGCGGGCGGGGCCCGAGGGCGGGAGGCGAAGGCGGCGCCGCGCTGGACGAGCGCGCGGTGAGCCGGGCCGCGTGCCGCGACGAAGATCATGGGACGCGCGCGGCCGAGCGGCGCGAAGGAGAAGACCGGCCCGTAGGCCCGCGCCAGGCTCCGCAGCACGGGCTCGAGGTCAAAGTCGCGGCGGGCCAGGTGGAGCAGCGGGCCTAGCACCGGCAGGGTCGCGGGGCCCGGGGGTAGCGGCGGCGGCGCGCCATGGGAGTGGGACTCGGACGGACTGCGGGCCCGGGCTCGGAGAAGAAGCGAGCTGAGGAGGCACATCAAGGTGGTGAGCGAGTAGAAGAGCCAGTCCTCCATGACGGATGGTCGCTGGGATTCCGGTGGGGATGGTTCATTTGTACTGCATGAAAATGGCGGGAATGTTTGGGTACCGGTGGGAAGTGGGTGGCCTTGAACACGCAGCTGATCACGGGAAGAATAATCTGCTGGGTTATTGTCGCGGCCGGTGGTGTGTGTTGAAGTCATGAACACTTGGGAAGCGTTGCCATGGAATTAACTGCTAACTAATTTACATATCGTTGGCACTAGCATCGCTACTCTTTACAGGGATTTCCATTGCAACCTCAATGAACAAATGAAAACAATTGCAAAACTCTGGGACCGGGCCGGAGTAGTTGAAACTGACTTTTAGGAGAAATTTTGTTGATGGTATGATGCCAACAAAACATCAATGAACCATGATGCCAAATTGCCTCATCCCTGGTGTGGAAGATTCAGATTATGGAAACTAAGTGCTTTTGAAACTTATGAAGTACGATCTCTGTATGATGTTATTGATTTCAGAGGTGTGTCTCGGATTTCAAAGTTCATATATTCTTGTGGCTTCTAAGAGCATCCACAACGCAGTGCGCTTACGGAGGCGCTTGAGGCTGCACCTTTGTGCCCCAGTGCAGTTATACAAACGTGGGACCTTTGAGCTCATTTTCAAGATGGAAGCCCCAGTGCAGTTATACACACGTGGGGACTAATTTTGATCAAATGTCAAGCTTAGGATAACCTAACTTCAATTATTTTGGAACCGAGGGAGTAGAACCAGTTGATAAAGAGCAAAAGTTCAAGGAATTGGCGCCCTCTGCATGATTTGTGTCCTGAGTAAATTGTTCATCGAGACCATAACAACAAAATTTGGGGAGCAATAACAAGCTGTGCGGCTATTAAGCTCATTAGGAATTTGCAATCGAAAAACTGGAACAGATTGACCTTCTATCAAACATTTCAATCTCGCTTAGCTAATTTATTTCCCACTGCCACAATTCCATAGTAACAGGAAGTGAGTTTCAGAAAACTCAAAATAAGTAAGCTGTTCTGCTCTAAGCTGCTGCTCAGTCCATGAACTGAGTACAAAATAGCGACGTAATTTAAACTCAGTGTTTTTGCCTGAAAACACAAGCAAAAGAGCTTCGCATTCTGCCACGAGCTTCTCTCTGCTGTTAGCATGTTGAGGGCTTGATCACCTCAGTTCCATCGCCTCCCTACATGAATAGTCAATCAGAACAATTTAATGCAGGATCCAGTTCTACAGATTATGGTAACACTAAGAATCTACAGCTGATGACAATGTTAATCTAGCATAACTCAAGAGTAAAGATGGACCTCTCACCAGAATAGTTTCTCAATTTCTTCGCTTTCCGGGTCCAACTCTAAAGCGCGCGAGAGTGAGCAATAAGCACTGTCGTATTCCTAGGAAAGGCAAGCGCACAACAGAATCAAATAACTGCCAAGGGAGGAGTGAAATAGTCAGTTTCAACTCTCCTATTGCACCTTCATGAACATTAGAGCTGCTCCTTGACGATAGTGCGACTTTGCCCACTTCGGGCGCAGCTTCTTGCATTCAGTTGCATCCTCATAAGCCCTTTTTCCATCACCCATGCGAAGCCAACAAAGGCTCCTGTTTGATAATAGCTTAGCATCAAAGTTATCAAGCTTCAGTGCCTGCAGCAGACAAAACAGTCAAAAGAATATTGTCATTGTCACATTCTAGAAACACTTCTCAGTTTGCACCAATAATTTCTCCGATGAAATGGAAGACTGAAATCAATGCATTCCTCTTTTATTTTTCAACAAAAGAATCGCCAATTTCTGTTACAACTAGATCTAGGCAAGAAACTTCTCCAGTCTACACTATCCAGCTAACACTCCATATATGTGACATGGGCACACACTAGTGACTAGTCTTTCAACAAGTTCATGTGACAGCATTTTGAGGTAACTGATCAGTTTTAACACAATGTCAAGGACAACTAATTTAATAATAAATCAACTGAACTGTAATGGAGGAACATGTTACATGGTTGTACTTCTAGCCTACAAAGAAAAATAGTCCGAGAATGTACCTTCGTGTAGAACACTGATGCATTTAGATAATCCTGATTCTTAAATGCTTCATCTGCTTGTTGTTTCAGGTCAGATATCCTCGCTTTCACAAAATTATCATCCTGGGCAACTCATAGTAACTTGATTCAGATATATATATATATATATTACGAGGTCTAAAGAGTATGAGTAGTAAGTCGCTAAGGGGAACTGAATGAGTACAAGAAACAGTTTTTACACTTAATCAATGCACAATTTGAAAAATCCAGTTCTCAATTGCTACGCAGGCAGGAAATGGAGAGAGCTATTTAAGAAAATGAATTGGTCCCCTTGTTATCTTTAACAGAATCGGAATTAATGGATTACAGTTTGGTAAAAAAAAGTTATCCAATAAAGCATCTTTCAAAAATAAGCTTTCAGACTAAATTTACCTTTTTAGATGAGTTTTCAGAACAGAGCTTAAACAGTGATGCAGATGCAAGAAAAATACATGCACATTTGACAAGCAGGAATAGGAAACTAAGCTTGGGAAATACTTGATCTTTGGACATCGACTTGATGCCAAAATTTCTCGGAGAGTTAACATGGAACCAATATTGCCGTGGGTGTGCAAGAAAATTGCCAGTGACATACCTCAAGTTGCTTGATTTCCATCTTCACATGACTAATGATTCCATCAATGCTCCAATTGGCCACGGATGAAATTGGAGAGGTGAAAGGAAAGAGAATCTCGACATCCTCCCATGTACCATACTCAGCAGCCAACTCTATTGGCAATCTACCAAACTGTGGAGGAACAAGGGAATCTTATAGTTCAACTTTAGGAAATAAGCAATGTTCTAGACACAATCAATGCAAACCAACCATCAAAATTTGATGTGCTGGGTCTATACGACACAAATTCATGCAAAAAAGGTAACTTGGCACAGCCTTCAATTGCTATTTTGCAAATAGCACCATGTAGCTGTACTTACATCATAACTTGTACGGTTGTTGTACATCAGTACCATACGTTTCTACTGAAACTACAAAGTCAAGCAAGACACAAGAATGTGACGAAAAGAGCATTTTTACCGTGTCGGGAACATTTGGGTTTGCACCAGCATCCAACAAGCACTTTATAGCTTCAGTTAAGCCCTTCTCTGCAGCCACTGCCAAAGGATTATCACATGGGCTAGCACCGCTCACATTAGCTCCACCCTATCAGATGCAAGTATAGATGTCAATCATAAGGTTGTCTAGTCGCTAATACAAATGTAAGTAAATCAGACATCAGTTCATTGAAATCCTATACTCCTGCTGGAATATAAAAACAGAGGATACTATACCTGAATCAATAGCTTCACACAGGACACGGCAGATTTGTATAATGCCATGCCCAAAGGTCCAACCAGAATAGTACCCTTGTTGGGCTGAAAAAAAAATAAAGAACTTCATTTTCATGCCAATATATGACAGTTCCAAGAGAGATAGAATTTCAAACTGAAAACAAAGCTGAGCTGATACTTCCTTTTTAAAAGTATAGCTTAAACAGTTATATGCCCCTTTGCAGCCAAAGGATTTTCAGAGTTGTTGTGCGGCTCACCGGTCCTACCATGACTGGTGTGGCTCATACATTAACAGCAATCAGCGAGGCTTGTTTGGGTGGATGGATTACGAAGGTTGCCTATATTTTACTACACTTTTTACTAAACATATCTACAGTTGGATGATGAAATACTTTGCCAAGCCTAAGGATTCCCTACTACATTTTTTGAGTCAATGACACATGGGACCCAGGTTGCAGGAAGATCTTACCACGAGTGAGGATGACAAATAAACGGGCAAATAACTAAGTCAAGTTGCCTAACTTTTGCGTGGCATGGTTAGTCAACAACCCAAAAGGCCCTTAAATACAGGTGGGAACAATTGGAGAACGTAGTAGCAGCCCGGCAAAAGAGAGAACTGGAATTAAAGGACCACAAATCAACAAGAGTTTTTAATATTACGTCTGCATTGTGCTGCAAAAGGATCTTGACAGTAGTAGCATGTCCTCTCAGAGCCGCAAGAGTGAGTGGGGTCCCACAATCTGATATTGCATCAACATCAACTCCTTTAGAAAGAAGAAACTTTACTATTTCAGATTGTCCTGGAGAAAAAAAGGAAGGCAAACAAAGAACAAGATGTTAGTCACCATAAGACGGTAGTCAAGCATTGCGATGATCAGTCACCATAAGGCTGTAGTCATACTAAATAAACAGTCATCTTAGGGGACACTACTAACAGCTAGAACAAGATGGTTTATCAGATAGCTATCCCGAGAGACTTTAATAATAACACAATTAACATACTATTAAAACAGACATTTTACAGGAAACTAGTTTAAATGGCTAGACAAAAATAACATATGAAATATAACATCTTGCAAGAAGATCCACAGACTAATAGGATAAATCCAATGCCTAAAGAAAGTGGTACCAACATGATGACATGTGTACTATTGTTTCATATCTTTAAATTTTTCTTAAGATTAATCGATATACAGATGGTGGTGAACATGAGAAGCAAATAAAATCAGGGTTGTCTTATTTTATGGCAAGAAGAACCTTTTTTCGCAGCAACAACAAAACAAATTGTTTATATTAGGTTAGCATAGCTCTTGGTAAAATGATCGCCATGGCATTCCTCTCCAGATTCAACTGAAGGAACGTATTCTGCTACATGGTAGAGTTCTATGACTGTTTTTGCGCAATAAAGTTTCAATAGCTTGAGAGGGAAAGCAACTTTGTTGGTTCACATTATACTGGATAAACATATGGAAATAGAAGATTACTATGATCAGTTATCATAAGTTGGTACTCATACTGCGTAAATACTCATTTTGGGGGGAGCTGCTTTTAACAGCAAGAACTGGATGGTATATTAAATAGTTATCCCAGAGAGATGTACATGCTAAGACAGTTATTGTACTAAGTAAACAGACATTTATGGGGAAACTAGTTTCAATTGCTAGAACAACATAATATGAAATATATATCCTTGAAGAAGAATTTTCGAAGATAAAATGAGGTAAATATGATGCATAAATCAATCATAGCACTGGAGGAAGGCCAGATTTCTCACGGAAGAGGAAAGTAACAATGAAGGGAATATCCTTCTGTCTATACCATGAACTGCAGCTGCATGAAGAAGAGTGACGTTCCCCTCCGAACGCTGCTGATGCAGATCAGCGCCACAGTCAAGAAGATACCTGACGGCAGGAAGGTGACCATGACTGACGGCATGCTCCACGGGTGTACAACCTAGCAGCAGCACTCCACATGGCCAAGTCGAAGTTTATGGTCAAGCAATAAACTGAAACCACGCAAATTGACTAGAATCAGAAAGGGGAGGCGTGAACTAATTGATTGCAGATTACCCTGAACGGTGTCCGGCTTGTCGACGTCCATCTTGACCTCCTCGACGAGGTACTGGTAGACGGGCAGCCTGCCAAGTCCACCGGCGGCGTGCATCGCGTTCGTGCCCATGAAGGTTGTGTTGGCCACCGTCACCGGGATCCCATGCCCCTGCACGTCCAGCTCCTTCGCGATCCCTTCATTTCACAGAAAAAAAAGGGGGCAGCTTGGAGTCAGAGAGAAATCGTGGCTGTTCCTTAAGAAAGGTGCTAGGAAGAACTGGGTCCCTTTTTCTTGAAATGGAGGTTGATAGGAACTGGGTTCCTGATTAAACCCTAAGCGCCCAGCCAGATCTAGCGGGCTAGCGAGCCACCAGACACGATACGCCGGAGAGGGTAGCGAAAAGACGGAAGGAGAGAGGTGTACGTATGTGGATCTTACTCTTGATTTTTCGGACGCTGCCTTGGTAGGCGGCGCAGATGAGCTTGGCCTCCGGCGGCCACCGGTCACGGTCTGCGCAAGAAACAAAATCCACGGATGAAACGGCGGAGAGAGCAGTAGTAGATCAAGGATCGATTGTGGTGACTGGTGAGGGATTCAGTCACCTTTGCCGAGGAGGAGCTCGTAGATTTTCGGCAGCGGCAAGCCCCGGCTCAACATTCTCCTCTCCCTCTCTCTCTCCTCCTGGCGGTGGCGGTGGCTGTGGCGGAGCAAAGCGATGAAGAAAGGAGAGGGGGGAGGAGACTGAGGATAAAAAGGGCGGGAAAAAATTGGGAGATAGTGAGTGGGCTTGCAGGCGGCAGAGGCAATGGGAGGTCGACACGTGCTCTTCGGGGCAGGGATGGTACGATCTGACGCTTGTGCCAGAAGCACGGGCAGCGGCCGCTCCCTCTCCCTCCGCTTTGCTTGCTTTCCGATTCAACTTTTGAACTTGCTTTGTTGGCCTCTTTTTCATGACGAGAGTGCTGGGTGCTGATCCAGGAGAAAACAATTGTGTGTCTGAAGTTTGGCCGTTTGGGTGGGGGCGTGTTCAAATGTTCAAAGTTTTTTTTTGAAAAGTTGGAAGATTCATGAATTTTGAGTCGGGGGCTCCTCGGCATTCTTTGGGTCTGCCACAAATTATGACAAGATAATTGTCAAGTCATTGACTCATTAGTTATCCCAAAGCGGTTGCCCCCCCCCCCACAACCATGATTCATCGAGATAGACATGTTCTAAAAAAGATGTTGGCACACTCCAGCTGCGCGGGGGGTGGGGGTGTGGTGGGACGATAAAGTGCACCTCCATTCCATAATATAAGTCGTATGTCATTTACTTTGACCAATGATTTGACCAATAATTAGTCTATTAATATGGAATTTCTGTGACATATAATTGATATCATTGTATTCCGACTCAAAGTACTTTCTTATGGTTTTGATCTATCACATGATTCACGTGTTAAATGAGTAATTCTAGTTCAAAGGAAACGAAATGCGCCTTATATTTTGGAATGAGGGAGTATATTGGTGGTTATACATGTTTGTACGTATATGGGCTATGGGGGTGGGGCAATTGCATGCCCCTTCACCTTCAGGACAGTACAATGCATCCAAATGTTCTTCCTAGTTCATCTTCTCTCCCCTTCCAACAGAAAAAGGTGGCACATACCAACACGGCGTCAGAGGTGGAGCAATACATGGATGACTATCGAATCGTGGATGGATCTTGCATGCCCGATGTGGAGTACACCAGCGAGGGTCATACGATACTTCGCCCAGTTGTTCATGCGCACGAGCTGTTGTGTGGCCGACCAGCCATGACGAAAATAGTTCGGTTCCTATGCAACTCTAATATTTCCTTTGCATGCATCGACATTGCCAATGGCATTAAGAGGTATGCACTTTGCATTTTATCCGGCTAGAACTTTGCGTACATCTACACGAGGTGGAAGCCTTCCTTCTCCAGTAACAAGAATGATTACTTGTAATATGAGTACGTTGCGGCCATCATAGACAACTAATACAAATCCACGAAGAACGAATTTACTAGCTAGGGACGCCCACAAGCTGTGGGAGGAAGTGCCCTTCTCTGAGAAGCATCTCCGATATGCAAGCATCAATGCATAGGCAGACTACGAGGTTTACGCCGGTAGTAAACATTGACAATGATCAACAAGATCTATAGCCGTTCCTCCGGAAGAAGAAGCGGCACATACATACTTAAGAAAATGGTGTAGTCACCGTGTAGTGTTATATTTATATGTTCGTATATGTATGTACTACTATCTGGTCACTATGCGTTATCGGGACGCAAGATCCTTCCCCTCGCCATTTCAACTGGGATAACCTGGTGATCACTGGCTTTCCTATCTCTGACGTGTCAGGCGAAAACATAAATCCCAGATTAATACGAAAGCAGGCTCGTCGGAACAAGATGGCTGATCTCGATGGCAGGTTCAGATGCCGTCGGTGACTCGAGTGTATGTATAAAAAACACAACCAAAGCTCCCAAGTACAATAACAACTCTGAACAAACACGCTATGCTCTAATTCAGGCTGTTATATTACAGTACTATACACTCTCTCTGCCTTATGAATCGACTGCAAAGAGACCATGGAATGTTTACAACGATGTCTTCTCAAGCGGCTCATGTACACTCACCATTCATAAAAGATCTACAGTCGTTAACAGATACCATGTATGTATAGCTGAAGATTCATGCATGTTTCGAATTTTGATATGCTCTGGCAGAGGCACAAAAGCTGGAGCACCATCCTAGAACAGTCTCAGTCTCTACCTTCAGCTTCTTTGGACTCTCTAAGCCACTCTTGCAGTTTGAGTTCTTGTTCTTCTTTAAACTTTTTGTAGCTCTCCGCCGTGTAGGAGATATCAGAAGCAGATACACTCTCATTCGGCGTAGCTGCATTATTATTTTCCATCAAACGGCTTGAAATGAGGCTGTCATTCCTTTCTGCATCTGAGGGTGGTGCCACACCATCTCCTCCGCCTTGTGATGATTCTGGAGCTGTAGATGACACTGACTTCTCGCTAACGTTATCGTTTGTTGCCAAATCAGTCGGTGGCCATCTCAGACTGGAAGCCTTTTGCTTCGCAGTGTTGAACATGGAAGACAAATAGTTCCTGCTACTTCCACCATTGGCTGCGCCCAAATCGTCCCACGCTTCCGAGCTTTTGTCTGATTGGAACCCCCAAATGGGGTTATGGATTAACCTAAATGCAATAATTCTTCTCAAAACAAACTTAAGAGCATGGGTTCCTCTAGAAACAAAAAAGGGGATGGCTTCTGTACATAGAATAATATGATAAAGTAAGGTGCTAAGGATTGCCCGAGCTGAAACCCCAGAGTGGTTTACTGGTGGAGAAGCCACAGTTCAATATTTGACTTTTCAATCTTATTAAAATGTACAACTAAAACCAGACTGAAGGTTGTTAGGCTTAATGCTACATATATAACATATTATGATGGACTGTTTCTAAATGAAAATGAAAAGGTGGTCACTGTTCTACAAGCCTATGTGTGGTACGAATGCAGAATCTTTGGTATGCTACGAGGATCCACACTGTATCAAACACAACAGAACCATAAAATGTCTCGAGGCAATGAAGCAAAAATCAGACGTTCTCAAGACTGGTAAATACTTACCCCCTCTTTGGTTGGGTCTTTGACATTATCTTTAGAGATTTATTTATATCCTTGATCATATCATCCGCAATTGGAAGTCCAAACTCAGCCATGGACTTCACAGCACAAATAGAATCCTCTATATCTTCAGTGTGTAATGTTACCTCACGAGTCTTTTCTGCAACCTTCCCCTGATGAGCAAACCAAAAAGGTTATGTTACAATGTCACAACACGACATCACTGAACATATCAGCTTGGTTTGTACTACGCCCTGACAAGAACAGACCAATTCATGAACAGCTCAGAAAAATTAGCAAAGTCAGCCAATGCTAAAACTAATGGTACTACAAGGAAAACAACATGTCAGAACTTTTAAAAAAAAACCAAAAGAACGTAATCGCCTGAACAGTGATTCCATGTAACTATCCTTGCACTTGGGAATGAAGCTTCATGCATATTCAAAGTCCTACCATGTTTTGACAGCTATACAAACAGTAGGACCTGGCTTGCTGAAATCAAGAAAACTAAATTTAAATGAAGCTGGCTTTCTCCAAACCAGGCTCTGCAAGTGCTAATCAGAAATTTGTATTGATTGGCTCTGGAGTGGCTACCATGTTGTGGCCGGTTTGGCTCCGCAACTAAAATGGCCAATTAAAGTATGAGCCAGCCAGCTCTTAAGTAGTAAATGCACTAAAGTACATAGTTCAAACTTCATAAAGATCAATCCAGTGAAAAATCTGTTTCTAAAATTGTATATTACTTCATTCATTAATAAGCTACCAAGAACATATTCAAGGGACAATATCACACTGCTCAGTCTATATCCACACAGCATTCATGATTGCCTCATACCTCAGGAAGTATGCTAATAGTGTTATACTGTAATGCCTAACAAAAAAAAATCATACTGAAATATAGAGCACCATGGTGGATAAATCATCCCATGGTATCGTCAGTCTAGATCATAGATAAACATGTGGGGAAAGATCACAGAGATACATATGGTCGACTAACGCAGCGCTAGTCCATAGGTATGCTGTAATCAAGTAATTTCTAGTAATCCAGTAGTATATACACTAAAAATCAATCTAACCCGACCTAATTCCCTTAATCAAGACAAGCCAAATCACTGATTTCCATCAAACGGACGCTCACAGCGGACCGCAGATTCCGGATTCACAAGAGAACCGGTATAAATCCTAATCTCAATGCGCACAACATAGCATGCTTAACAGCGAATCATCGTCATCAACACTGAACAGAGAGCAAATTAAGAGGGGGAAGGGGCCGTTGGACCTTGACGTCTAGGAGGATGGGCATAGATGCGTTGGCGTGCTGCTGAACGAAGTAGAGCCCGACTGAGGGCTCGTTGGCGGCGTGCTTGATCATCTCGTCGACCCCGTCCTTCACTGCTGGACCAAATCACGCGTGTCAGCGAGGTGCTCGACGGAATTCCCCACAGGAGCTAGAAGGAAAACACAAAGAAGATCGGACGGGGTTGCTATTACCGCAGAGGAAGCCGTCGGCGGGGGAGAGTTGGGATGAAGACGGGGAGGACGATGCGACGGCGGCGGAGGAGGGGGAGGGGATGTGCATGTCCGCGTCCGCAGCAGAGCGCGGCGGCCGACCATCACGGGCGGAGCCGCTGCCGCCTCTCTGCCCTCTTCTCGAAGAGGAACTCAGATTAGACTAGAGAGAAAAGAGGAGGTAAGAGGGAGGAAAGAATTCGCCGGAATTTGCACAGGTCGACGGAGGCGATGGCGACGGCGACGGCGACGGCGAGGTGGGGGCGAATTAAGAGAGGAGAATTACGAGAAGGGTAGGTAGACAGATGTGCTATGGAGAGTTGGTGTGACCGCTGGGTGGACTTATTTCGAGAAAAAAACGATTTCAAAATTTACAGGTTATTTAAAACATTTGAATTCTTACGCCCTATTAGTTCAAAGTAATTCATATGAATTTGGGAGAATTCTACTCCACAGGATTTTTTGTAAGTTTCTTGATTGGTTTGCAGAACTGGCAACGAAGAAAATTTTGCATATAGTTTGCTCTGCACATTCCAAGAGAAAGTTGTCACTGAGTCCAAGCGCTATGAGAATTTTTCATCCTGATTGAATAACAACAATAGTTTTTATGTATAATATATAAATATCAAGACGATAACAATTGCACCTGTCATCTACACCAACACAATATTAAGAGCTAGTCAAAATATTAGGATGCACACTTCCAAACTATTAAAAAAGAAAAGGGAAAGAGAAGGTGATCAACAAAATGCCTCGCTCGACCCCTCCCCTCCTTTCCCCGTCTACAGTGAAACGAGGGCGATTTTTGGGCCTCCCCCGTGCGACCAAGCTCTCCGCCGGCGATCCGGCCGATCCCTCGCTCTCCGCGGCCGCTCCGGCGGCGGGAGGACGGGGAATCGACGGATCCCGGTGTGTATATAGCCTAGGTGTGTGTGGGGTGCTAGCCGGCGGCGCTGCGGAGGTGGCGGCGTGGCCGGAGTGGCTTTTGGCGGCGGCGGTCCCCTCCTCTGCTGTGGGTTCTCCGGTGGAGGCCCGTGGCGGATCCGTCGCCCTCTGCGCGCCTGCTGCTCTCCGGAGCCGCAGCGCGCGTCCTCCCGAGCCACCGTCCGTGACGGCGGTGGTGGCTCCTTGCTGGGGGGGTCCTTCCTCCTCCGCTGCGGCGGATGGAGCAGCTTTTGGTCAAGATCTGTAGGAGTTTGCAGGCGAGTTCTTCTTCTTCGTCGGTGAACGCGGTGGGCTTCGCGGAAGATGGTTGGCGCCTTCGTTCTCGTCTCCGGCGTGAGACGGCGACGACGCTCTGGCGGCGGCTCGGAGCTGATGTTCTTTCAACGCTCAGATTCTGCTGCTTGCGGCAGATGGATCCTGCAGCATGTCAACAAGGTTGGTCGAGGCGTTTGCTCGGGTGCGTGGTGTGCGTGGTGGTTCTGTGTTTGCCGTGCGTGGGGTGGATCTTCCTGTTGTTCGTGGTTCGTGCGTCTGTGTTCGTTCTGTTCTTGATCTTGTACACGAGCTCCTTTCAAAAAAAAAAAAAAGCCTGGAATAAACTTTAGCATCAACTACCATAGTAACTCATGGGTAACATGGCATGTGCTCCAGCAACCAGGGGCGGACCCAAGTACAAGGCTGTGTGGTGCTTGGCCCAAATCAAAAACTGAAACTTCAATAGATTTGTGAAACTTTTAGAGAAATTCTTCAAATTTTGTGAAATTATACAAGAAATGCCCCAGTCACATCGTGTGCCCCCTCTCAAAAATTTGTCTGGGTCCGCCCTGCCAGCAACGACGTCTTTATAATGAAGGGAACGGCTCATGACATCGGCAGTTAAATCCAACATGGAGGTCGGATAATTAATTTTCACCGAAAGAGAGATATGGGCACCGCCTCCAATGAGGAAACGCCGCGTGAACGACACCATTATCAGGTTCAATCAATAAAGGACGGACTTAGAGCTTTCACCCCTACAACTCGAGACCTATCACTCAAAGATGGTTATCACACTGAAGTCGCCATGCATCATTGCACAATCGTGCATGTACAGGCACGAGACTTAACCACATCTTAGCCACACACTTGGAACCGTGTACAAACGTCATTTCGTTGAGCGTCATTTCGTTGAGCGGCACATAGGGGGACTCGACATGAACACAGGTCCTCTAACGCCAAGGGCCCACCTACGTAGAGTTGATAGGCCAATCCCGTGTGGCACGTTGGACAAGATTCGAACCCACACATTAAGCAAAGTAGTTGTTAGATCAGTCATTACATACGCCTTTGTGGGTTGTGTTGCCATCACTTGATTTTTCCGGAATTCCCCAAAACTCCGAACAAGAAGAGTGTCCTTCCAAACTCAAACTGAGTACTAGACATGTATATGTATTTTTATATTTTTTCAGAATTGTTTTAGTTTTTGAATAAAAGTGTTTGAATTTTTACAAACCGATCACCCTGGAGCTCAGGCCTAAACACACTTTTCGTAAACTTTTACACAATTGCACTTCACACAAGTCTGACAGAACGATAATGCAACACAACACCTCAATTTCTGGATTAAAAGGGAATTCAGTTTATAATTGAATATGTACATAATGATGTAGTGTTGACCAATATGTATAATTTTTATAGCAGGGCCCAGGATCATGATGATCGACAATAGCTACCTGAGGTCACTAATTGAATTTTACACAGTGCTGAAATGATATATTAACTCCAACCAGACGAAGGTCCTTTTGACAGGAGACGAAAGTTATATGGTCTCCTCTCAGAATATGATTCATGGAAATCTGCAAAAGAGAAACATGTTGCTTCGTCAAACATGAGGAAGATTCGGCAACAGATTCTACGACTATACAGAACAGATATCAACATAGTTGCAAGGTTTGTTGGATTGGGATTTGGGAGTGAGATTGCAGCTATAAAACTAACCAGTCTCCTTGGTGGGTACACCCTGAGAGGATCCCAATGAGAACCATGTTCCTCTAAATATTCTCTAAAATATAACAGAATGATGCAAGATAGGGGATTTCTGTAGCATGCTGAGCTAACATAAGAATATACAAACACAATAAAATAAAATAAAGGGCCCAAGTGTTCATGAAACAAGTTGCGACATATCAATATCTCATCTAATTGTGATTGTTTCTCACTGTGACTTGACAGATCATTTTAGTTTACCTTATTGAGAATAAGCATATTATAAATATTTTTTAATCTGTTGAGGTAAAATTCTAATAGATGCAGTTTAAAGAAAAGTAGCTATTTATGTGGTTTATAATACAGTATCTAATTACCACACTGAGTCAGCTGAACTTACCAATTAGTGTTGCCACCGGTGTCTTCTTTGTGCAAGTTTCCGTTAGTATTCTCTGAGCTAGGCGACTGCTCCATTGAGTTGCTTGGGTTTTGTAGAAGTTGGGAAAAACTCCGCCATAATCTTGCAGGCAGAATGGGAGCAGTTTCCTGGTGCTCCTCAGATGGCATTTCATACACACCTGCTGAACCCGGACTTAACTCAGAAAACCTTACAGCTCCAAGAAGTCTCTCGGGGAGCTCTGATTCAGCTTGACTCTCGATAAGAAATGCTAAATCTACAGTCAGTGTCGCGACATAACCAAATGCCAGATGGACAATTGCATTCGCTACTATAGAAGATCCGATATCCACATCAATTTCAAAGAAATTTGATCCTTCAACATACTTGCACGAAAGCGCTCTGCCCAGTAGGCAGATGGCTTGTTCACCCACAGCTTTTCGAACAATCCAGGGCCCCCTAACTATATTTGCTATCAGTTTAAGTCTGGATTTCCGAAAAGCGTCGTCACCTTTCAGGAATTGATCCATTAGAGAGCCCTCGGGTGCAGGTTCCAGTGAGATAAAGTAAAATATTGCGCTGTAGTTCTCCTTGGTGGGCAGTTGCAGGTTGAAAGCCCAGACAAAAGGCCTATTACCACGCGAAACCTCCTCGTCGATGGCTTTCCTCACACGATGGTTCCTGTTTTTCAGGACCTCACATATTTTTGCTGGGCCTTTGATCCAATCAACTCCAAGAGGTTTCAGAAGATACTGCCCACCAGGTATTTTTGCCTTAGTGGTAAAATATTCTGGGCCTCTGACCATAAATGTGTCACCAGCAGGAGTAGCCCAGCCATTATGACAGTTCTCAGGTGGTAGACAAGGAACTGCTCCTCCTGACTGGACATTCTGTATCCATTGGTGCTCAGCCTCACCACTGGAAAATGCCATCTACAAAAAAAAAGTTCATTCTAGTTAGTTCTCAGAGGCTATAGCATACTTAAAATAGAAGTAAAAGAGACGATCATATATAAGCACCAAGTGGAGAACTGTTAATGTTTCTATAGTAGCTCTGCTACTACGAAAAACAACCAATGATTCAACTTCTCGAAATGTTGTAAGCAACTATTGCCTGAACTCGATATTAATACTTGTGAATAATCATTCGCTGAAGTGTCATCAAATTCAGGATCTATTTTGTAAGAGTCAAATGAAGCAAGGAGTGAAAATATTATCAAATGGTACTAAAAACATCTACGAATCCTGCAATGATGCCAGAAGCACTTCAAAGTGCTCGACACCACAGTTACAGATTGTGGATTTTAGCATTAACATATAAAGAATATCTAGTTCGTTTTTGCAATTCTAAAAGATAAGGTATCCAGTAGCAATTGCAGAAGGCACAGAAATCTCTAAGAATTGTTGCATTCTGTAGAAAGTTCCTTCGTTACACTACACCAGCCCTGATAGCATTATAATGATTTGCTCCAATCGATAGGATGCAATCCAAGCCGGAAGTATTACTACAACCAGATAAGTGATATTCTGTTCAGATCGAAAACTTGCATCAAATAGCTTGTAACCTCTTTTCAAATAACAGCTCCATTACTGCAACTCACTAGAGTACAAACCCTATGAGCTATGGTTTCCACTTGCACCAAAGAGACTCACCGTCACTGATGCCGCAACCTGAATCAGGTCAACATCTCTAAATAAACAGGTAAAAGCATTTTCTTCTTCAGGACTTTTTTTTAGATGAGGGGGGAGATTTTTCTTAGGAAGTTGCACAAGCATCCCCCTGAGTCTTTTTTATTTCTGAAAGGTTGGTCAAGCCCCCAGGCTCTGGTGCTTTCCCTGTGCTAAACAGCTAAAGAATCGAAGCCCAGTTCAACTGATCCATGAGCAAAAGAACGAGTTCGCACTCCAAACTAAACATGGAAACAAGAGGGTGAGCCTTCTTGAGTGGAATCAGCTTCCTGACTTCGACGGATTCATCTCCGCCGATCCACAAACGTCAATGCTCCCCACCAAATTCCTCCGATTGCCTTCGAATCGAGGCGCTAAAGCCAACACAAGCTACGGAGGAAGCAAGGGACAGGAGGGGCAGTAAAGCTCACCGAGAAGTTCTTGCAGCGGGACGGATCGATGTATCAACCTGGCGGGCGAGGAGCGAGGATTTGCTTGCGGCGATTCGCGTGGGGAGTGGGATGGGCAGATGAATCTTGCGTGGGGTTTTGTTAGCTTGTCGTCTAGGGAAGAGAAGCTGGAAAAGGCACCGATGATGTGACCACTCATCAAAGATACCTCATGAGGGCAGCGGTAGCAGTACCATTCTACTGCCTCATGCGTTCCACATAGGTTCGGTGATTTTAGACCACAGGTCAAACAGACATCTACCCAACGCATCTATAGCTCTAGAAGGCCCACCTTCTCTCTCTTTACATCTGTTTTTCCCAATCTTCTGACGCAAGTAGCCGAGCTTTCTCACAATTTCTCCTCTCTCTCTCCTAACTTTCTCGGCCGGAGATCCCGCCTCCTCTGCAAGCTTCACCTGTCACCTGCAGGCAGCAAAAGTACAGCCATGGTGGCATCCGAGCCTAGCTGGCTTCCATGGGGCAGTACCCTGGGGCTAACCGCTGGCCATGCCCTGATTCGGCATATAATTTAGAGAAAATTTCTTATATGACACTCCCTTAAAATCATGTTCCTTATTTGACACCGGTGAAATTTTTCTTCCCTATGTGAACTCTCCCCAAAATTTCTTTCCCTATATGAAACTCTAGTGCATTTTGTTCACCAAAGAGGTATGAAAAGACCTTTTTACCCCTGATGCATAATGTGACCAATATTATGTACGGACAATAGTTGCAATAATATTATGTAGACATCAGGTTATATAAAATGGTTATTAAATCAGTTATTTTTTTGACAGAATTATTAAATCAATTGTTTGGGACATGTAAATAAAGACAGGACATAATTCATTAAATCATTTTCTATGCACGGAACATCTGCACCTTACTCAACACAGTAGCATTAGTTATTAAAGTAGATTTTGCAAACTTTCAAGCAAAGTACATAATCTAGAGGCATGATAACAGGATGTTAGGAATACATGCGTGTGCGTGTAGGTCTCTTGTCCGAGTAGAGGACTAGTCATCAACGATTGGTTCTTGCGCTGCGTCGGTTGCTGGGTATAAATACCCATGTACAATACCCTGTAAAGTAAGTACCACACCGTGATCAATCAAGCAAAAGACATGACTGCTACTAGCAATCGATCAGCTGCTAGCTAGCCCAGCTGGTTTATGCCTATACGTCGTCGTCCGTATACGTCGCCGGAAGGATCGGAAGGAATTACGACATTACGTACGTGTTGCGCGTCTCGCCGTAAGCTCGTCGTCGTCCTGGCGAAAAGTACTCTGGTGCGTGGAGCTGGGCTAGCAAATTGGTTTCAGTCCTCCCAGATGGACAATTCTGATAAGATGTCAAATGAACAGGACTACACTTCAATCAGTGATTGCCGAGCTAGCAAGGAAAACTTCTAGATGAAAGTTGCTACAGATGCCTGATGGTAATTTGGGCCACCATACTTGCAAGCTAAGCAGGTTTATCATGTTTAGCTATACCTACCAAATATATAACATTCAGTTATTGTCTTGCATAGAATTTTGAACACATTATGCACTAGGGGTAAAAAGGTCTTTTCATGCGTCTTTGGTGAACAAAATGCACTAGAGTGTCATATAGGGAAAGAAATTTTGGGAAGAGGTCATACAAGGAAGAAAATTTTCACGAGTGTCAAATAAGAAACATAATTTTAAGAGAGTGTCATATAAGGAATTTTCCCTATAATTTACTGGAAATTAGAAAAAGAACGAATTCTGATTGATTCTCTAAAAGAATCCTTAATTAACCCGTAATCGTTAGTGCATTAGTGCCTAGGCACTCTCCGAGTTTATGCAAAGAAGTATATCCGCGTGCTGACCTTGTTTGCAGATTTTTTTGCATAGGTTTATTCTATTTTTTCAGTTTTGTAAGTTAGGTGGGTATATGCCTTGTAAATTGATCTTTATTTATAAATGAGATACATATTACCATAAAAAATCAGGGCCATTTACCTTTTGTTTTAAAGTTTTTTTTCTCGAAAAGCAGAGTTATCCTGCATCTGCATCGAATAGATGCATGTTTTGATTTTTTAAGGACTTGTGAAAACCTTTACAACTATCCTACAAACCGAAGCCGTCAAACAAAATGACACATCACAATTCTCCAGGTGTAGATCGAAGCGAAGACCCTCGTCAGACATCACCAACATCCTACGCGTGTCCATCATCATACATCCAATAGCGAGACTCCATTGTGCAATGCCACCTCGTCGTCGACGTGCTCCAAAACTGGACCCTAGGAGGAAAACATCACCAATGGTGTCACTCGTCCGACCCACAAGATATAGATCTAGCGTTTCCCTGGAGCATCTCGAGCAGTAGAGCTACAACGGCGATGCCTTCGACAAGATAACGACGCCATGAGGCCCCACTATCATCCATCCTGACATAATTCCAAAGTCAGTTCATTGTCATTGATTCGCCATCTTGCCGAGGGTCATGACGACCACAGACATCATCATTGCCGGCATCGAAGTGCTGGGCTTTCGACTGAAATCTCCCTCACGCCACACCAAGGTACCACCAACCGCATGCTGCCACACAAAAAACCCTCTGGGAGCCACCAATGCCAGAACACTACCAACACAAAAAAAAACTCCGTTCCCCATGGTAATGTGGTCTTTTACATGCTTAAGAGTCGATGGAACAGTTGTTTCTGAACTTGTAGATCTATGTTGTGACAAAAGAACATGTAAAAAAGTGTGCAATTTGGATGGTAACTGTTAACTATTAACATTATTATAAACTAACGGCGAAAAATAAATTTCGTCAAAACATATTAAGATGGGATCTTGTTTTAAAGTACTCGTCGAGATGAAATCCAGCGATGAAAACGGATCTTCTGTTGGATTAACGGTTTAATAGATAATTTACTTTCAATTTCCGACACAGTGTAGATTCTTTTCATGCATGCATAACATAGACTTGCTGCTCATATAGGGGAGATTTCTAATGTCCACACGCCGGACAAAGGAGTTCCGTAAGGCACGGACGTTAGATAGATTAACCGAAAAATATATGTACGCAGAAATTAGTTTCAGCAAGTTCGGTCAGTATATATCGCGTGGAACACGGGATAAGCTATCCCAAACCAACAAACAAAACAAAAAGTTCGGTCAGTATATCTCCACAGCCATTTTCTCTCTCTTCCTCGTTGCAAGGTTTGCAAATTCGAAAATATAGCAGAGCACCGAGCAGACGCCGAATTTGCAACTTTTCTCTTTAGCGCACCAATTTTTTCATTACCTCGCAACTGAACCTACACCTCTTCAAAGGAGAACCAGAAGTGGAAAGTCTAGGGCTGGAGCGCAGGAAATAAAAAAATGGATCAACTTGTCACCCGAGTTATCGCGCCTGTAGTCGCCGTAGTGAGACAAGCTGCTGGGCGACGAAACAAACTGGGCTTGTGGGAGCAGCGAGAAGACAAACAAGTAGGAGAGTTTGTTCCGGCTAGACGCGGAGCAAAGCAGACACTTTGATTTCTTCTAGTATCTACTGTAAATCGCTGGGAGTCGATCAGATGACGGGAATCGCCCACCAATACGGCTCGCTTCCTGGTATTTGTAATCCTATTCGGAAATCGTTTGCGTGAGCCATAACTTTTGAATGGGGTATCAAAATTAAGATCCGTTTTCATATTTGGTATCCTCGCGATGAAATCTTTTAAACTAGATCTCATTTGTATATGTTTAGATGAAATATTTTTAGGAGCAACTTTTATGCGTGACGAAGCAACTTTTGTGTGCAATGTGGCAAGCTTCCACCAGCGGTAAGCAACTCAAGCAACCCAAATCAACTTTGATACGAGCCAAATCAATTTTGGTATGCAACTTCACAACAACAGTAAATGATTTTGGTGTATAATGAGGCAATTTCACAATAGCGGTAAGCAAATCACGACGATTAAAAACACAATTTTGGTACCAAGCGAAACAATTTTGATATGCCTTGAGGTAACTTAACAACAACGGTAAGCAACTCCACATCAATCAAACCAATTTTGATACAACAAGAAGCAACTTTTGTGGGCGACGAATCAACTTTAGTGTGCTACGAAACAACTTTATGCGCGGCGAAAAAACTAGATTTAGAACGGCGTTAGCAATACCCTAACCTGTCGCCCTGTTAGGGTGTTGTAGTTGCTAACATTTGTGGGCGCCGAAGCAACATTTATGGGTGCCGAAGCAACTTTTGTGAGTGAGGAAGCAACAATGGTGAGCGACAAAGCAACTTTTATGGACGACGAAGTAAGTTTGGTGGGTGAGGAAGCAACTTTTGTGGGCGATGGAGCAAATTTTGTGTGCGTCCGAGTAACTTTTATGGGCGAGGAAGCAAGTTTTGTGGGCGACACGGCAACTTTTGTGGCTGAGGGAGCAAGTTTGGTGGGCGCCGAACCAACTTTTGTGGGCGACGGAGCAAGTTCTGTAGGTGAGGAAGCAAGTTTTGTGGGCGAGGGAGCAACAATTTTGGGCGAGGGAGCAAGTTTTGTGGGCGACGAAATAACTTTTGTGCCCACCAAAACAACATTTGTTCGAGGAAAGCAATGAAAATCAGCTTTTGTACGAGGTGAATTTTTTTATGTGCGTTGAGACAACTTCACAAACAAGGGTGAGTAACTTTGTAATCTGATATGTGGAACAATCGAAAATCCTAAATGTTCATGCTCAATACGCAAATCTGACAAGAACAGCTTGTAGCTGTTTTGTCATTTTCTGTCTTGCAGGGACCTTAATACAAAACAGCCAAGAGATAAGGTTGGGCTTTTTTCTCTCGTTCGTGAGCAGTTCCAAGATTCCCCCAACGCATCGCTGGAAGAGAGGACTCTGAGACGCGAGCAGTCGCCGGCGCCGTTGCGTCGGACGAAGGTCAGGACCGCGTCGGCCATCGTTGCCTTGAGCTGGAGCTCGTCGTCCGCTTGCTGGCCCGGGGCGCCCCGCGAGCTTTGCTCCCCTGTGCACCTTTGCCTGCTCCTCTTCCTACCGCGCTCATGGCCGCGGCGGCAGAGCCTTGGTGCTGCGTGGTGGACGACTGTGGCGGCGCAGGCACCCCCGACCTGAGCAGCGGTGGGGGTCAGTGGCGAATTTACCATCCCTCCGCCCTGGGCACGTGCCCGGGCTCGCCGCCGCCGCATGGCTGATGGCCGGTGAGGTTTTATGGCGGCTGAACACGCTGGAACAGACAGAATTCACGACGGTGACGAGAAAGACGCTTATTTTCCTAGTTGGGCCATTTCCCTGGGTGGCTGGGCCTTTGTAGCGGCCCATTAGGTCTTTTTTCTATCTAGTTAATATTCCAGACAGAGACAATCGATCGATCAGTTCCCCAATTCTCATTCTGTGCTCTGTACGAGCAGTTCCCACACGAAACCTAGCCGAAATCCCCATCCTCAATTCGCCGGTCGCTGGTCGCCGTCGGGGCATCGCCGTGTCGGGCAGACGGCGGTGGAGGCCACGGAGATATGGCGCGCGGCAGAGGCTCCAGTCGGGCTGCAACGCCGGCGGCCGATGGCGACTCTCGGAAGCGAAAACGCGAGGACCAGGGCGGACGCTCCGGCGGCAATTCCACTCAGTCTCCGCCGGCCGGCGGTTTGCCGGAGCTCCAGCTAGTAGTAGCAGCGCAGCCGGCGCCGGCGAGTGCCCGACATGAGACGGCAAGCAGCAGCAAACCGCAGATTACAGTGAGGCAGCCGAGGACGGCGAGGAGCACCGGCTCCAGACCTTCCGGTGGAATGTGACAATTAGGTGAGCAGCAGTGAATTAGTACTCTGTTTGATTCAAAATTTAGTACTATGGACCTGTACCTACTAGTAGTTGAATCCAGCTTTTGCACATTTATCATCTATAAAAGACATCTTTCTATAAAACATCAGTTCGGTTGTGCTTCAAGTGTTCAATTTTTTTTTAGACTTTGTTCTTTGCTTGTTGTGTGCCCCGGCTTCGATAAATCGCTAGCTCCGCCACTGGTGGGGGTGATTGGGGCCATGCCTGTGGTGTGGAGGTTGGCCGGATGGGGAATTCACTCGGGCGCGATAGACTGTGGAGCGAGTGGGCGCTCGAGACGACCAGATAGCGCAGCTGCGCTTTCTGGCATTTACCTATAACTATAAAATTAAGAGGCCAACACCGATCGAGATAATTGTTGAACCATCAGCCAGCAGCAATACTTAGCGACCATATTCGTTCTCTGCAATAAACGAGATCCTGAAGCTTGGAATTCCCGATCGACTCAGCCGAATCTAGGGTTCCGTTTGGTTCCATCGATCGTAAAGAAGGGGCATGGCAGAAACAAGGAGCGACATGGCGATCCACGGCGGGGGCCTGGGCCTGAACCAACATGATCGCATCTTGCTCATATTCTCCCTCGAATCAATACTGCTCGGCGGCGGCTTGTTGGCCGGCTGTCTTGTTATCACCACTCGGCTCCATGGCGTGCAGCCGACGGACAAGATTATCTTCTGGGTGCTGGCGGCGATCGTTTTGCTTTGCATGCCGCTCCCGATTGCAGCACTTGTATGGATATGCGTAAAGTCGTGCTTCAACCGTGGCAATCTGGCCCGTGTCGCCGACCTGCTGGATGCTCTGCCGGTTTAATTTGTTAGCCCTTTGCAAGACGTGCTATCATATTCTCCAGCGCCAGCTCCCATGCATGCGGACTAACAAGAACAAGGCAAGATACAAGATATCGCTACCTCACTAGTAGGAAAGTGCCTTTCTGTGGCGCACCAAAAACTGTTTCTGTGGCGCATGGTCGGTGCGCCACAGAATCCTCGCCACAAAAATATTATTTCTGTGGCGCACGGAACCATGCGCCACAGAAAGTATACAATTCTGTGGCGCACCTCCAGAGTGCGCCACTAAATTATTTTCGATGCGCCACAGAAAGAATTTCGATTATTTACTGTATTTGACAATAATGTATCTGTGGCGCACTTTGTTCGTGCGCCACAGAATATGGTGCGCCACAAAATTATTTACCGTGCGTCACTAAATTATTTGCCGTATATTATTTGCTGTATTATCGATTATCTGCTGTACTTGACAATAATACAGGTATATTACAGAATTTTTACAGAAAATAATAGAAACAATAATATATTTTGACACAGTATTAAAACCGACAGATAAATATGTACATCACCACTTAGAGCCCGAGATACATACATATATAGTGACAATTAAGTGCCAAATTAATTGTACAAAAGTTCATCTCATGTCACATAAGTCATAGTACAAATAAAGTTGTCATCGATTTCCCTCTGATGCAACCCTGGAGATGGATACAACGATGTGCCATTTCACCGTCTCTTCTTGAGTCGCCGCTGGAGTCTCTTCTTCTTGAGTCGCCGCTGGGGTCTCTTGCTGGGTCGCTGACGGAGAACACGTCTAGCTCCACTGGTAGGATTGAGCCTTCTGGTGTATCGGCTCCGGGAACGGTTTATAACAGTCTTTCGTCATCCACGTCCTCATGTCATTTTGCTTGTCTAGGCGTTCTTCGATCTCCCACTTAGACAACCCTGGAGATGAATTGGGATATATATTTAATTAATAATATAAATAGAGTATGATTTATTCATCTAATTAAGTGGATAAGTCTATAATAAAGAAAATAAAGAATCACTTCTATCGAGTGAGGCAAGGCTTTTCTTTTACAATACATCATACCTCTGGCGTTGTGTAAGGACCCCCATGCTTCCATGACATCTTCCAAAATGATTAGCGATAACTGCCTCTGTATGCGATGGAAGTCTTCTCTAAGCTCAGAATCGGTGATTTCCCCCGCATTTTTGCTCCATTCTTGGAGACTAGATGGCCACCTCGTTGTCTCTACATCCCGGACAAGCCCTTTAATGTGATGGAGGACGTAGAAGGCATCCTTCATGCTGCCAGGCGCATGCTTGATGCAATGGAACCCGGTCCCATGCCAGAAAATGTGTTTGTTGTCCTTCGTTAAACGTTCCCCATTCTTTTCTTTGTGGAAGTGGCCTCCCTTTTGGTCATAGCCCTCGAGAGCCTCATCGAGAACACCCTTTATTCTGGTGTAGTCTTTAAGACTCCCCGAGTCGAAATAAGTGGCAACGGACCACCTCGGGCTTACGACGATGAGTACTGCGTACTCGTCACTGCTCAACACAATTGAAACGGAATGTTGGAAAGGATCAACAACGGAAGAAATCTATAAGAAAGCATAAGATACGACGGCGGCGACCGGATGTGTACTTACTCAGAAAAGAAAGGCATAAGAAAGCTGTTCTTATCCTTGTTGTTCAGCATGATTCTCTGGAGGAACTTCGTGGCCTTGGCCCGTGTCGTTGATCCTTCCACCAGCAGGCTGTCACGCATGTAGTAGGGATCCACTACCTTGATGTACGGGGTATTATCTCTCCTGATCCTCATCGCTTGGTTGAGCGCGTATAGGCGGACCAAGTTATAGTCCAGCCGTCTAAAGTGAAACAGCTTGAAGACGTCCTCGTACGATATGAAAAACAGATCCGCGGGGGTTTCATGGACGAACTCGGCCAAGTCTTTTGGCACCTTGACAGTGAACACCGGGTAATTTGGATTATCTTCTTTAAGAAGGTTGCTCTCTCGCGTCAAGATAGCATTTTGCAAAGAGAGCATGCATCCGTCTGCGAGGTGGAGCAGCTCCCGAGACAGGATCGGTTGACCAGCTTCATGAACTCGGCTCAAGCCATCCGCACGGGGTGATACCATGTCTTCATACCCCCGGATAGTCGTCTTAGGAGCTGGCTTACTTCTCTTCCTGTGCTTCTTCTTCTTTACCTCTGTGGATGCTGGGGGTGCATCTTCTGTAGTAGGCAGATTGATTGAGTACTTGTTGGAGCCGAAGCTGATCACTGGGGGAGGCCCTTTTCTCCCTCCCTCAATCCAAACCCTGACAGACTCACAGACGGTAGTAAAGATCGACGTGAACGTCGTTGTCACTGCCTGTGCGATGACCGTCTGAATCATACTATTTTCCTCTCTCGGTTCCTCGCCTCCTGTTCGAGAACCCCCGGCCTCGTTATTGTCAGCCATGTTCGTCTCACCTATAAGAAAAAAATGTCGAAGTTAGTACACCAAATATAAGAAAAAAATCACTTAATTAAGTACTAAGATACCCGACCCATGCATTAGTCGCAATACCCCATATGTCTTATTTTTAGCAAAGCCATGCCAAAATTCACGAAAAATTTCGGCATGACCTTTGCTAAAAAAGGGACATATGGAGTACCCGAATTTGCCGGAACGGAAGTTAATCGACGTTCCGGCAAACTCAAGGGCCTCATGGGTACCTGCAGGCATTTCACAAATCATGTTGCCGGCATCTCCGGCCGGCCAACAACAAACACATATCCACATCTGCCGGCCGACAACAAACACAATACCCACATCCACATCTCCACGTGTCCTATTTTTAGCAAAGTCATGCCAAAATTCACGAAAAAATTCGGCATGACCTTTGCTAAAAAAGAGACATATGGAGTACCCGAATTTGCCGGAATGGAAGTTAATCGATGTTCCGGCAAACTCAAGGGCCTCATGGTTACCTGCATAGATTTCACAAATCATGTTGCCGGTATCTACGGCCGGCAACATCCACATACACGACACGCTGGTCGGAACACAAACAACCACGACACGATGGTCGTGGTAGCATAGAACACATGGTCACCGGGTTAACCAATAGCTCACCAAAGGGGGAACTGTAGTTGAGGAGATAGTTGATGTAGTCGAAGCCGGTGGTCTGCACAAGAAAAAAAAAATTCACATCCATATATATCTTCATTTCCTTTAAAAAGTACTAACTTTGGAGCATTTCTAAAGCATCAAATCTTGATCCTATTTCACATTAACCCTCATGGATCTCTTGTACTAAGTTAGTACTTCATAATTAACCTCAGAAATAATTTTTTGAATACATGTAGAACCTTAATTGAAGGCATTTTTGTAGGTATGTTTAAACAGTGACCATATTTAACTTAGCAAAATTTTAAATTTTTTTGGTCTCCAAAATTTTCCTAACACCACTAGCACCAACTAGAAGCATTAGCAACTACTTGCAGCAAGCACTCAACAACCAAATGAATGAAATTCTGTAAAAATATGGGTTTGGCATTTGACCAAACACCTTGTGTGCAGGTGTGGAGGGGAGGGAGAGGGGATGGAAGGAGCAGCACCTCGGGGAGGGGATGGTGGAGGGGAGGGAGAGGGGATGTCGAGGGCGTCGGCGGCGTCAGCGTCGAGGTGGCGGGCCGGTGGTGAGGATGTCGGGCGTGTTCCAGGGGCGGCGAGGCGTCGGGCTCAGGCGCTCCAGGGGCGGCGAGGACGCGGTGGAGTGGCGGCGAGGACGCGGTGGTCGTCGAGCGCGCGGTGGAGTGGCGGCGAGGACGCGGTGGTCGTCGAGCGCGGGGGCGGGAGTTGCCGGCGGCGAGGGCGCGGTGGTCGTCGAGCGCGCGTGACTTAGCAGTTTTCGAGCGGCAATTTTCACTAGTGAGGGAGGCGCGTTGGCGGACCCACGTGTAAGTGGGCGCAACAAAATTCTGTGGCGCACCGTTGAAGGGGTGCGCCACAGAAAGGCAGGATTCTGTGGCGCACCGTTGGAGGGGTGCGCCACAGAAATGATGACACAAACAGCAACACAGCCCAGTGGTCTCACACACAATGTATATTCAATGGACAGCCAGGTTCGAATCCTGGCAAACTCACTTTTTTATAAACTTTTTTCTTTAAAATTTGGTTCAAAAACTTGCATTGTCTCACACACAATGTATATTCAATTCATACACATATTCAACATTGACTCATACATATTCAAAAACTTGCATTGTCTAGTACATATTCATGATCATACATATATATGCTTCCATTGTCTCACACACACACACACAAATTAAATACACCAAAAAAGTATTCTTCGTCTTGGTTCCGCGAGCTAGCTTCTCTTCTTTCCCTTCTTCGCGGTTGAAAACTTTAGGCCGGTCACCTTGAGATTTCTTCGCGTGAACGGACAACCTTTAGTAGGTAGGGAGGTCTTCCTTCTTTGTGTACTAGTAGTAGGCATGTCGAAGAACTTGTCGAATTCCTCCTCGATCTTTGGCTCGTTGTCCAAGTCTTCCTCGGTGGCGTCTCCTTCCATTCTGATGATGCTCCTCTTTCCCCTCCTCACGACAACACGGCTAGGCTTTGACGGGTCGGTAATGAAGAAGCATTGCTCAACTTGGCTAGCGAGTACCCATGGCTCATTTTTTGCGGAGGCGTTCTTCGATTTGGCATCGGGTATAACCATGGTGGTAAAATACCGGTTTTCTTTGACGACGTCCTTGGCCCATCTCACACGGAACATTGGCACAACTCTCCATAGTAGTTGAGCTCCCATATCTCCTCGATCCTTCCAAGAATCTTTCCTTGACAGTAGCCTCGTCATCGGCGTAGGATAGCATAGTTACTCCTGAGTTTTGATATTCGCTATACCTGTCCTTTTCCTCGGTGCGGAATCTGAAACCGCCGATGTCGTACGACTGATAGGTCTTTACGTTCTGCCCGGGGCCCTGTGATAAGAAGAATATGAGTTTTTCCTCTTCCGTAGATGGCTTCCTGCTCTCTGCTTCAAGCAGTTGCCTTTTCTTGAATCAACGCGTCAAGCTGGAGTTGTGCTCTCTGATTACGTCTCCCTTCTTCCTCTGCAGTCTCATGTCGACGTAATTCTGCTCGATTAAGATTTTGTGCTCTTCGACAAAATATTTGGTCACTTTTAAGTGTTGTAGCGCGACCCGGTGAGCCCTGTCGAGGTCGTCTTTTTTACCATGAATGCCGACAAAGATTGAGCGGTAGCCGTCGTGGTGACCAACTCCATCGAGCCTGCCGAGGTGTGTCCTGGTGGGCAGACCGACATCCTCGTTCTCGGTCCATAGATAATTCTGGCAGAAGGAGATGCACTCGTAGGTTAAAAATCCCTTGGCCATGCTTGCGTCTGGACCGGCCCTGTTGCGAACGTATCCTTTCATGACACCGTTCTGCCTTTCGAACGGCATCATGTAGTGCAGGAACGTCGGACCGAGCTGCCTGATGTCATCAACGACATGGAGAAGGAGATGCACGCAGATATCAATGAATGCGGGCGGGAAGTAAATCTCGAGCTCGTATCACCATGATCTCTTCCTCAAGCATGTCGAGCTGCTTCACGCCGATCGACTTCCTGCTGACGACGTCGATAAAGTTGCAAAGGGCAGACAACGTATCACGGACGTGCTCATCCATTAACCCTCGGATCGCAACGGGAAGTATCTGTGTCATCAGCACGTGACAATCGTGAGACTTCATCCCGGTGAACCTCTTCTTTGTTGCATCCAGATATCTGCTTATCTTCCCCGAGTAACCGTGAGGAACTTTGACTCATAGAAGGCACCTGAAAAACTGCTCGAGCTCCTCTGGACTCATACTGAAGCAGGCAGCGGGAAGCATCACCGTGTTCTTCTTTGCCCTTTTGCGGCGACCTTGAGTCCCTTCTGTCTGATCATCATCATCATCGTCATCATCACTATCGGGGGCCTGAAGTTCTGTCCTGATGCCAAGCCATTTCAGATCGTATCTTGCTTTCGTCCCATCCTTGGTCTTATCCGACATGTGGCAAAGTGTGCCAAGCAGACTCTTGGTAACATTCTTCGTAATGTGCATCATATCGAGGCTATGTGGCGTCTTGAGGACCTTCCAGTACTCCAAGTCGTGGAAAACAGACCTCGCTTTCCATACACCCAGCAGTGGATCTACCTTCGGTCGCTTCTTTCCCGGCGCTGGGCACTCCTTCCAGTTTTTCAAAAGCTCGTCGATTTCTGTGCCGCTCCTCGGGCACGGGACTCTTTCGGGCTCGTCTTTACCATTGAACAAATCACCGCGTTTTCTCCACGGGTGATCCATGCGAAGCCACCTTCGAGCCCCTAGGAACACAGTTTTCGAAGACCCGGGATCCCTTGGTAGCTGGAGATGCGGGGTCTTATCCATGCACTTGACACATGCGCAAAATCCGTGACCTACCTGGGCCGATACATATGAGCAACCAGGATAGTCCTGCACTGTCGTGAACAACACGGCTCTCATATCAAAATAATCAGCTGTGTAGGCGTCCCACGTACGGGCTGGCGTCTCCCACAACGTGGCTAACTCCTCTTTCAACAGCCCGAGATACAGATGTATGTCGATACCTGGTTGTTTCGGCCCTTGAATGAGAATACTCATGTGTATGTACCTTTGCTTCGTGCACAACCACGGGGGAAGGTTGTAAGGCCATACAAATACGGGCCAGGTGCTATGGGTGCTACTCTGGTTGCCGAACGGATTGAGTCCATCGGTGCTCATACCCAGCCTGACGTTCCTTGCGTCGCCCCCAAAATTTTCGAAGGCCATGTCCAATTCTTCCCACTGGCTAGCATCTGAAGGGTGTGTCAGGATCTTTCCCTTCTCCGGATCTTCTTGGGGCTTCTCCCTTTCCGCATGCCATTGCATGAGCTTTGCTTCCTTAGGGTCTACGAAATACCGCTGCAGACGGGGAGTGATAGGAAAGTACCATACCACTTTTCGAGGAACTTTCTTGTCCTTCCCACTCTTGTACCGTCCTTGGCCGCACACCGGACATGTGTATCTGTCCTTATACTCGCCCCGATAAATTGCGCAATCATTGATGCAAGCGTGGTATTTAACGTGCGGTAGGTCAAGAGGGCACACGACTTTCTTGGCATCCTCGATACTAGTTGGCAATGTGTTCCCCTCGGGAAGACGATCGTGGAAGAATTTCATGTTCTTGTTGAAGCTCACGTCGGTCCATTTGTTTTCCGACTTCATCTCTAGAGCATCAAGCGTTACTTGCAAGCGCGTATCCTGTGGCCAGCACCCAGGATACAACGGAGTCTTCCCGTCTATCTCCATTTGCGCCAGCTTGGCTTTCTCTCTGGCTGCAGCTCTGTCGTTGCTCGTCTCCTTGAGTAGCAGTTCTTGAACATGAGGGTCCTGCAAGGCCGAAATTAGCGAGGTCTGCGTGTTCGCGTCTTCTCCACCACCATCTACTCCTTCATCATGACCGTGTCCGCCGGCATCTCCTTTGTCACCATGATGATCTTGTTCGCCGGCATCTCCTTCGTCATGTTGATCTTGTCCGCCGACATCTCCTTCGTCATGATCATGATGATCTTGTCCACCGACATCTCCTTCGTCATGGTTGAAGCCTAACATGAAACCGCGCCTGAGGAGGTGATCCTCCAATTGTCCGGAATCAGGGTCGATCCAGCTCACGAGTTTGCATTTTCGACACGGACATCTTATCTGGCGCCTGTTGCACCGAATCATGTCCGCCTTCGCTTTTTCCTTGTATCTACTGATTCGACCGGAGCTCATCCTGACGACCATGGTTGCGGCCTACGCGGTATACATAGAGCACAAACAAGAGTATGTTAATTAGAACCGCAACATGCATGCACACACATTAGTTGGCCCATGCATTAGTCGCAATACCCCATATGTCCTATTTTTAGCAAAGTCTCATGCCAAAATTCACAAAAAAATTCGGCATGACCTCTCCTAAAAGTAGGACATATGGAGTACCTGAATTTGCCGGAACGGAAGTTAATCGACGTTCCGGCAAACTCAAGGGCCTCATGGGTACCTGCAGACATTTCACAAATCATGTTGCCGGCAACATCCACATACACGACACCATGGTCAGAACACAAACAACCACGACACACATCCCGCCATATACACACCGTCGGCGCCACCAAACATGCATATGCATGTTCATCATCCATGTAGATCCATGTCTCACCTAGTAGATTCGGTGCCGAGACGTGACCGCGATCAATGAGAGAGCGTGTGATGTTGGAGAGAAACTAGTGGAAAAAAAGAGATGTATTGGAGGCTCTCCTAAACCCTCACCAATAATCTATCAAACAAAATAGGTTTAACCAAAAAAAATGGAGAAAACTATGGGCAAAATAGGAGGGGAGGGAAGAGAAATACGAGCTAGGTGGAGGTGGAGGAGGAAGAAGAGAAGAAGTAAATGGTGGTAGGTAGAGGGGTTGCCACCTTTTTGTAGATCTGGGGGCAACATTCTGTGGCGCATGCATCATGGTGCGCCACAGAAACATGTCTTTCTGTGGCGCACCATAATGAATGCGCCACAGAATGTTGCCTACTTAAATTATTGGTGGGGCCGCACCATATTTTCTGTGGCGCACAGTGCTGAATGCGCCACAGATAAATTACCAATGCAATCATTGGAGGGGGCCCCACCGAATTTTTGTGGCGCATTATAATTTCTGTGGCGCATCCATGCAGATGCGCCACAAAAAGGTCACCAGATATTTGTGGTGGTGGGACCCACCATGTTTCTGTGGCGCACTCATGCACGTATGCGCCACAGTATTTTGTGGCGCATTCGGAATGGTGCGCCACAGAACTTGTTTTGTGGCGCATGGTAGATTTGGTGCGCCACAGATAGGGAATCCACAGAAAGGCACTTCCCTACTAGTGCCTTCATTCCAAATTTGATGTCGCCCTAGCATACGTCTAGTAAAAAAAAAATACGCGACATGTTTAGGTGAATTGGTCAGGTAATTGGAATTCGGTTCGTTTGTTGAAAATTCAGTTACATGGGGTTATATCCTAGGTTCTGAATTAGCAAGCATAGGCATGAGTTCAAGAGATGTAAAAGTATTTGAGGTATTTCCCATTTGATGAGCATGGATTAATATTATTCTTGTTTATATCCCATTTATGTGCAAAGACAAAACATTATATCTTACATGCATATTCTTACATTGTCCTTCTGAAAAATGCATCTTGCATGCTCCTCCTTGTTCCATTTTGACTCGTGCTGGTGCTCATCTTCTCATCTACCCCCAATTCACCCAACAAGCAATTTCGCTACTCACTGTTTTGATTAAGTAGGCTTGACTATCAGCTAATATTTGGACATTGTTTTGCTTAATTAGGCTTGCTTTTCAACTGATATTTGGATACTGTTTGTACTAAAAGCTTGTTTTCCAGGTAATATGTGACATTGAGAAGTTTCACTCCATGGTTTCTAAATGGCCTTCTGTTAGGAGGGTGTTATCCGGCATGGGCTACATGAGGGATGTAGTTTTGTTTATATAAGTTAGGTATTCTTCCGTGTTAGCTTATGAACAAACAGATCCGGATACTGCTAGAGGTCTATTATTATGCCATACTCACGAATGTCAATAATGATGCTGCTGACCAAAACACTTTGAGCTGCAAAATCGGATGTGTTTTCCAGAAATCTTTTAGAGTCCTTTCTGTAATTCATAGGCACTGCTTTGTACTTTCCTTTTCGTTTGGGGTCCCTGTAATATCATATTACCTACACCGCCGTTTAATATAATGCATCCGCCGTGTGCAGATCCGGCCCTGCCTCGGTGCCCTTGATGGAGGGATAATAACCCGGTAGGCCCATGACGAGGAAAACATGACCCGCCAGGCAGGAGGCCCGGCGAGGCCAGTTAACCCTCAGCATAGGCCGGGTTACGGTGCTGGGCCGGTATCTTGGCGATGACCCGGCTATTCATGAAGAATGTTCCAGAAGGTCCAGAGGCGGTTCAAGAGGCGGTTCTATACTTGGAATACACGAAGGATAAAGGAGTAGTAGTAGGACTCAGAGTTCGGGTAGAACCCGGCCTATCATGTACGCGACCAGGAGGCCCGGTATCTATATAAACCGGCCCCTGCCCCTTAGACAAGGAGACTTTTCGTAACCCCAAGCTTTAGGCGAGACATACAATCCTTGTAACCTAGATCGAGATCCGGCTCTGTTGTAGTAGCCGGGTTATCGAGACAGAGATCGAGATTAATAATAAGATAGCAGGAAGTAGGTCTTTATCTCCAATGGAGAGGCCGAACCTGGGTAAACCTTTGTCCCCTGCCGTGCTAAACAAACACCCAGACACCAGAGTCGCCTTGCCCAAAAGTTTAAGCTACCCTCAAGTAGCATCTGCCGTGTTTTCTACCCCACGACAGTTGGCGCCGTCTGTGGGAACGCGTCCAAGGGTGTCACCATCATGGGTGAAGCAAGGCAAGGGGTCGAAAACTTCGTCTTTGGCCAGATCACAACCAATGAGCAAGGAGAGCTCATCGTTGATGATTTTGGCTGGGGACCGGACTCGGATCTACTAGAATCAGGTGATGTTATTCCAATTGGCCAAGTTAATGTTTTTGTGGGCATGATTACAACTAGATCTGCTAGTGATGGAGATTATGAATCTGTGTCAGGAGCCGCCACAATTGTTCAATCTGATGGAGAGGAATCAGTTGGCACAGCTGAAGTTGAGGGGGTCCTGAACACGCTGGAGGAACGGCTGGATGACCCGGCAGGAATCCCGGGCGACGCGGTGGAACGAGCCGGGTCGGAATCAATCTTGCCCCTGTTCGAAGGCCGGTTTGGGTATGATGCAGAAGAAGAGGATGATGAGGAACAAGAGTCAAGTCCAAGCCCGGTACGTAGGGTAGCGGTGTACACCGCGCCTTCGTCCAGCATGCAACCGTCACCATCAGCTGTTGTTCCACCGGTCTTTACCCCGGGTCAACAGCAGCTGCCCCCAATTCTGGAGTTGGCAGAACAGAGGGTTGATGGAGAGCCGGCTTCGGTCTCGGAGGAAAGCGAGGGTACGGCAAGATACAGAAACAGTTTTGGGTTCCTGCATAACCGGGCCCAAGGAGAGGAAAGAAGTAACATAGCAGCTGCCCCGGCCTTGTTTAACAATGGCCTGGTCTTAGATCCATCAGCACTTACAAGGTTGGTTACTCCAGAAAACGCAGCAGTTAGAGCAATGGAATTGGATACAGCACGCCGAGCGTTGGAGCAGATGCGCAGGGACGCCGAGGCAGAGAGGCAAGAAATAGAAGCAAGAAAGAAGCAAATAGAAGAGGAGGAAAATCGTCTCAACGAGGCAACCCGGGCACACCGGAGGAGGCATCAAAGCCGGCTGGGCCTTGGGGAAAGTATAGCAAACCCAGTGCCTGTGGCAGCATTGTTCAGAACTCCAGAAGACCAGCCTATTGGCGCAACTCAGGTGGCACCAGTGGCTAGGGCAAGTACAGAGCAGAATAGAGGAACAGCGAGAACTGATGTAGCAGCAACAGCAGCGCCGGGTTTGCCCGCTGGAGGAGCCAGGGGAAATCCGGGTCTGCCGCCTAGAACACCAAGGTTTCACACGCCGGTGGGTCACTATTCAAATCCAGCGGATAACGTGTATGCAGCAACCTTGGCACTTGATAGAATTCCACTGGGAAATACACCGGCAGAGATTGAAGCCCGGCGTGCCATAGATATGTTACGTACTGCAGTAGTTCAGCAGACACAGTATTCAAGAGAGAAAAGTGCGTTGCATTCTACAACGTATCGTAGTAGGAGCCGCAATGGAGGAAACCCGCCGTTGGCCGGGCCTGCAGCGGCACAGCAGCCAAACCCGCCCCAGCAAAATCAGAATCAAAATAATCAGCAGCATCAACCCGCCCCAGCAATTTCCATAGCACAGCAGATAGTTAATAGATCACGCGCAGGGAGAAGTGCAGGTAATGCAAACCCGGAGTACCTGCAGCAGGAGTACCTCAAGGAGGACCGGGCCCTGCGCCAGCCGCGTCTGCAAGCTCACCCGGTAATGTCAATGTTTCAGCAAGTTCTTCTAGTTTAGCCGGGCCAAAATGTCTTTCAGATTCCATCAGAGCAGAACCTTTCCCTGAGAAGTTCAAAGAGCCAAGCAAGATATCCAACTATGAGCCTAGCATGGATCCGGCTAGTTGGTTGAGCAGTTATGAGATGGCAATGTGTATACGCAATGCCACAGAGAATGTTTGCGCCAAGTACATGTATTTGATGATGAGTGATGGAGCAGCAAAGTTGTGGTTTAAAAATCTACCAGAGAAATCCATTAATTCCTGGGATGAGTTGAAGGCAGTTTTCACCAAGCATTTTCAGGGTACGTGCAAGCGTTTGTTTTCCATCGAGGATCTTGATCGGTGTATACAGAAAAAAGGCGAGTCAGCACGTCATTGGATGGGCCGGGTCACGGAGATCTTGCACTCCTCATCTGGTATTGAGCCAAAGGACGCCATTTCATCAATGGAGAAAACTTGTAAGTATGCACCACTTGTCCAGAAGCTGGGTCGCATGAAGGAAGGGCACCGGGTTAAACCGGTCACCATGGCAGAGTTGATGGATGCTTGCAACAGGCATGCAGCCACAGACAAGACTCAGGATGAGCCTGAGGAGGAGAAGGGGAAAGGCACGGCAAATAATGGTGGAAGGAACAATAATGGCTCGGGTAACAACAATAACAGTAACCAGAATCAACATAAGCGAGGTCACAATGATGGTAGTTCAGAGTTAGTGGCAAATACCAATGCCGGGTTTCAGAGGCAAAGGATGGATGGGAACTATCAGGAAAACAGAGGATATCAGGAAAATAGGGGTTATCAGGAAAACAGGGGTTCTCAAGGCAACAATTGGAATTACAACAGTGGAAATAATTACCAAGGATCGCGTCCAATGAGTAATGAGGAGGCCTTCAGGATGCCGTGTCCTCGTCATAGCAAGAACGGCAGAGCCGCCAATCATTCTTTGGCTCAGTGTGTGGATCTGAACAGGTGGAAAAACAATGAGGTGCAGAGAGCTTTGCAAGGAGCAAATAGAAGTGGAGGACCCGGCACGGGTGGTAACCCGGCCTCGGGACCTTTGACTGGAGCAAACGCGGTACCTACGGGAAATCCGGGTCAGAACCAAAATCAGAACACAAGTAACCAAGGTGGATTTTCACAGCAGCCAAGGCAACTTGGTCAGTATCATATATACACAAGTGGCACAACCAAGAGAGAGAGGAAAATAGTCAAGAGGGCAGTTAACACAGTGGCTGCAGGAGTTCCGAGATATTTGAGGTGGTCAGAGCATACAGTTACTTGGAGTAGGGCGGATCATCCAGAGGTGGTGGAGCACCCGGGTCTTCTTGCGTTGGTTGTGGCTCCCCAAGTTCATGGTTTTGAGTTAAAGAAAGTGCTGATGGACGGTGGCAGTAGCATCAATATTTTGTACTGGGACACGTTTGTGCGCATGGGTTTGAAGGAGTCACAGTTGCAGAGAACGTCAACAATTTTTCATGGTATAGTTCCGGGAAAATCAGCTACACCAGAGGGTAAAATTTCATTGGAGGTAGCTTTTGGTGAGTCTATCCATAACTTCAGATCAGAGTGGCTCACGTTTGAGGTGGTAAAGTTTCCAAGTCCATATCATGCATTGTTGGGAAGGCCGGCCTATGCCAAGTTCATGGCAAGGCCGTGTTATGTGTATCTCCAGTTGAAAATACCGGGTCCTCATGGGATCATTACAGTGCATGGTAACAGAGATATTGCGGCAGAGTGTGATGAGGGGGATGCAGCTTTAGCAGAGCATGCTTGTGCTAAGGAGGAATTGAAAGCTTACAGAGCAAATCTTGACCCGCAGGATAACACAGCACTTAAAAGGCCAACAACAGAGGATGATAGGGCAAAGTTCAAAGCTGCCAGAGATACAAAGATGGTGGATTTTGTGCCTGGAGATTCTTCCAAGCAGTTCGCCATTGGGACCAACTTAACTGATAAATAGGAAAGCGCGCTCATCGAGTTCATCCGTGAGAATAGGGATGTTTTTGCATGGACACCTAGTGACATGCCAGGCATTCCAACTGAACTCGCTGAGCACAGCTTACATGTTGATCCTAAGGCAAGGCCGGTAAAACAGGGTATGAGGAAAATGAATGCAGAAAGAAGGAAAGCAATTGGAGAGGAGATAGCCCGGCTTTTGGAGGCCGGCTTTATCATGGAAGTGTTTCATCCAGAGTGGTTAGCTAACCCGGTTTTGGTTCTGAAAAAGAACAACGAGTGGAGGATGTGTATTGATTTCACAAGTTTGAACAGGTTTTGTCCCAAAGATCCGTTTCAGTTACCGCGTATTGATCAAATCGTGGATGCAGTAGCAGGTAGTGAGCTTTTGTGTTTCTTGGATGCTTATTCAGGGTATCATCAGATCAAGTTGAACAAAAATGATTGGGAAAAAACGTCATTTATCACCCCCTTTGGTGCTTTTTGTTACAAGACCATGACTTTTGGGTTGAAGAATGCAGGGGCAACTTATCAGAGGTGTATTCAGAATTGTTTTCATGATCAGATTGGGCGTAATGTGCATGCTTACGTTGATGATGTGGTAATAAAGTCAGAGAAAGCCGAGTCATTTATTCGTGATCTTACAGAGACATTCAAAAATCTGAGGGAGTACCAGATGAAGCTTAATCCTACAAAGTGTGTGTTTGGAGTTCCAGCGGGAAAGTTACTTGGTTTCATTGTGTCAGAGCGGGGAATTGAGGCAAACCCGGAAAAAATTAGAGCCATTCAAAGCTTGAAAAAGCCAGAGGAACTGAGAGATGTCCAGAAGTTGACGGGTTGTGTGGCAGCGTTAAGCCGGTTTATTTCCCGGCTCGGAGAGAAAGCAATTCCTTTGTACAAGTTACTGAAGAAAACAGATAATTTCGTGTGGAATCAAGAGGCAGATGAGGCATTTGGGCTTTGAAGAAACAGCTGTCAGAAGCGCCAGTTCTGGCGGCGCCGGGTCCCAAGGAGCCCATGCTATTATATGTCGCTGCCGGGCCTCAAGCTGTGAGTGCCGTGGTGGTGGTCGAGAGAAAAGAGGAAGGAAAAGAAAACCGGTGCAAAGGCCGGTCTATTATGTTAGTGAGGTGTTATCAGAAACCAAGCAAAGGTACCCGCATTGGCAGAAGTTAGTGTATGGTGTTTTCATGGCCAGTAGAAAGTTGAAACCATATTTTCAGGAGCATCCAATTACGGTGGTTAGTTCTATACCCTTGGCAGATATTATTAGAAATTCAGAAGCTACTGGGAGAGTTGCCAAGTGGGCCATAGAGATGGGGGATTATCACATTGAGTATGTGCCTCGCACAGCTATTAAATCTCAAGCATTGGTGGATTTTCTTAATGATTGGACGCAGTTGAATGCGCCACCTCTCACCCCGAGTCTCAAATCGTGGGTTATGCATTTTGACGGGTCTAAGCAAGAGCAAGGATCAGGAGCTGGAGTTGTGCTAACTTCTCCCAAAGGTGATAAGTTGAGTTATGTTTTGCAAATTCACTTTGATTGTTCCAATAATGTGGCAGAATATGAGGCATTGTTGCATGGTTTGCGTATGGCAAAAGGATGAATGTCAAGCGTATCAAGTGCTATGGGGATTCAGATCTTGTGGCGCAGCAAGTGTCAGGAACTTGGGACAGAAAAGATGCAACGATGGCGGCTTACAGGCGAGAGGTGGATAGAGTAGCCGGGTTCTTTTCAGGCTATCAGGTGGATCATATTGACCGCAGAAAAAACGATGCTGCAGATGCTTTGTCAAGACTCGGTTCTCGCAGAGAGCCGGTTCCACCAAATGTTTTCTTGGACGAGCTATGGACGCCATCAGTCAAGCTTCAGGATGCAGAGGAGCTGGCGGGTCAGGAGGACCCGGATTCACAGTTGGTAGCAGCAACACATGAGATCCCAGAGTGGACAGAACCTTATTTGGCGTATCTTTTGCGTGGTGAGTTGCCACAACAGGAAGTTATAGCCCGGCAGATCGTGCGCCGGTGCAAGGCCTACGTGGTTATTGATGGCGAGTTGTACAAGAGAAGTGTCTCAGGCGTGTTTCAGAGTGTGTCTCTGGAAAGGAGGGCCGGCAAATTTTGAAGGAAATTCATGAAGGGGATTGTGGTCATCACGCTTCAACAAGGTCATTGGTAGCAAAAGCTTTTAGACATGGTTTCTTTTGGCTCACAGCCCAGGCAGATGCAGAGCGCTTGGTGAATAGATGTGATGGGTGTCAGAGATATGCCAGACAGATTCATGTGCCGGCTCAGGAACTGCGCACCATACCTTTGACTTGGCCTTTTGCAGTTTGGGGGCTTGACATGGTGGGTCCTTTTAGCATGTCTCCTTGCAAGAAAACCCACCTCTTGGTTGCCATTGATAAGTTTACAAAGTGGGTTGAAGTTATGCCTGTTACAAATTGTGAGGCGGCTACAGTGGTCAAGTTTATGAAGCAGATCATACATAGGTTTGGATATCCTCATAGTATTATCACAGACAATGGTACTAATATGTCACTTGGAGAGATGGCAAAGTTTTGTGGAAATAATGGTATACGTTTGGATGTTGCCTCAGTTGCTCATCCTCAGGCCAATGGACAAGTTGAACGAGCAAATCAGGAGCTGCTTAGAGGTTTAAAACCACGCCTCCGGGTCCCGTGTCTCAGAGCCGCCGGAGCGTGGGTTGAGGAGTTGCCATCAGTTGTTTGGGGAATTAACACAACACCCAACAGATCTACAAAGATGACCCCTTTCTTTATGGTGTACGGGGCAGAGGCAGTTTTGCCAAGTGATATTATTCATGACTCGCCTCGCGTGGCGGCTTACGTTGAGATAGAAAATGAGCAGACCCGGCAAGATTCTGTGGATTTGCTGGAAGAAAACAGAGAGCAAGCACTGGAAAGATCAGCAATATATCAGCAAGATTTGAGGCGGTATCATAGTCGCCGGGTTAAAACTCGCACTTTCCAGGAGGGTGATCTGGTATTGCGATGGGTGCAGTCCAAGGAAGGGATGCACAAGTTATCACCTCCTTGGGAGGGGCCCTTCATCGTAAGCAAGAAATTGGACAATGGTTCATACTACTTAGTGGACGCAAGAGAAAAGTCAGAGACAGTCAATGATACCACACACTCCACCTTTTCCATGGAAGAGCGTGAGAGGCCGTGGAACATTGCGCAGCTGCGCCCATATTATACTTAGCAAGAGAAAGATGTAAAAGTTGTAACACACGATGTAACAGGCAGCAGGTTTCAGACGCGCTCTTTTCCTTACCAGGGTACCTAAGGGGACTGGAAGGTTTTTAATGAGGCGGCTTGCTGACCTAACCTTTTCTATCAATAAAGTAAAGGTTGAACAGAAATTTTCTTTGTCTCAGTTTACTTTTTTAAGCCGGTTATTTTTTATTTGCATCATAATAGTTCTTTTGATCAGCTTGGTCCTGGGGGCTTGTTATTGAAAAGTGCTAAGTTATTTCCCCAGGACCCGGCCCCAGTGGTTATCCGGGTTTCAAATATTGTAACCCGGCAGAGCAGTTCACAGTTTGTTCTATTGAGTAATATGTGTGTTTAGTTTCAGTATCAGTCATTTTTAGTTGATTTTATATCTTGAGGACGCCCAAAGAGTGCGTCCCGCCAGTATTTTGGATCAATGGGGTACTGTGGCATAAGCCCTTTACTTTATAAACATTGATCCAGGTCTTGGGGGCTCTTACTGCAAAAGTCTGTAGCTGCAATCCCAAGACCCGGCTTTTATGCCACTAGTATTCTTGGTTATCTTGCTGTGCAGCTGATGTGACTCGCGACTTTATGGCCTGATTGCACACCTGGAAATTCAATCAACCATGAAGCCCGTTGGGACTTGGTTCGACCCTGTTTTTCTCAGAGAAGTTGCGCCAGGGTATCCATGCGAAAGCCGGCTCACAGTTAAAGACACCAAAAGGGTCATCGAAACCACAGAAGAACAAGTATTTTGACAGGTAAAGACATAATACGATTACTGCAAAGTTTTACAGCGCACGAGCGCACATCACAGGCATAGTATCAAAATACGGCTAAGTTATTACAATACTGTGCCCCAAGGGCCAAATAAGACAAGTTTTTATGCAGACATAGCTGCTGAGCAATTGTTTAAGAACCGGCTTCAGGAGCCGGGTTAGTGGAAGGAGTGGTGGCTGGAGTATCTTCCTTGGCGCTGGCCGAGTCATCCTTCGCCGTTTCTGCTTCTACTTCCCGGTTCTTGGGGGCTCTGTTGTTGCGCCATGTCACAAGCTGAAGGGATTGAAAGTAGTTTTCATCTTCATCTTCCACTGGTGCGCGCGATGGTGGTGGCACAGTGGGAGTTGAGGAGCTTGGCGCAGCGGAAGTACTGGGGACAGTGGGGCCTTCACCAATTGATTCCTTGTAGCTTTGAAGGAGGTCAATGCGTTGAGGTTCTTCATCAACAATTTCGTCATTGGTCTCGCTGTAGCCGTATTGTATGGAATTCAGTTTCAAGCCATTGGCAATTTGGGTAGCCACGTGCCGGGTTTGCTTCACAGCCCGGCTGTACGCTTTCCGATCAAAAGCAGTGCCATCTGCGTTGAACTGAGGAAATCCTGATGCAAGGGGACCCGGTTCCAAGTTGGGATAATAGGCTTTGGCCAAGGCCAAGCTGCGCATTGCACCGGCTCTGCACGCGGACCTCTTCAGCAATTGGATCCAGTTTGGCATCGTGGATAAATGAGCCAGTACTTCAGTATAAGTGCTGGGCGGGTTCTCCCAATTTCTGGCGGTTTTGATGACTTCGCAGCTACCAAAATATAATTGGCGCACCAGTGTATACATACATTTGATTTTCTCGGTGGCGGTTTTGCGAATGTTACCATCGCGCGCGCCTGCAAAGTGAAAACTAGTGTTAGGCATAGTTTATATGCCGGGTTTGGAAGAGAAAAATTTACCGGGTTTGAGAACATCATGCTTACCAACAAGAGAGGCAACCATAGCACTAATCATCTTTTTCAGGCGAGATAGCTCGCTGGTAGTTGCATCCAACTTCTGTTGAAGGTTGGTCAGCTGCTCTTGAAAGTTTTCTTCATGCTCTTGCATGTCCCGTTTCAGATCAGAATTTTCTGCTTCAAGGTAGTTATTTTTTCTTCCAGGGCTTGAAGTTTGTTGGTTTCTTTAGCCCGGGTTCAATCTCAGCTTTTAAGGTTCCTTGGAGCCGGGCTACTTCCTCATTGGCCTTGCTCACATGCTCCTGTTAAAAAAAAAGAGGCAAGTCAGAGTTCTTTACAAGGTTTTAAAGTTTACGAAGTGAAAAGTGAAGTCCCAGGTTGCTGCGGGCAGCTAACCCGGCACTTGGGGGCTACAGTTTTGAAGTTTTTAATGATTTGTGGAGTTAAAGGTGTGAAAGTCCCAGGTTGTTGCGGGCAACTAACCCGGCACTTGGGGGCTACATGGTTCAAAGTTTTGTTCTATGAAGTATGATTTTGATAGCGGAAAGTGTTTCAAGACCCGGCTTGTTATAAACATACAACCCGGGCCTTGGGGGATACAGGTTGAAGTTTTTTGCCAAGTTATTGTTGTTTCAAGCACCAAGTTCATCAACAAGTGATAATCTTGGAGCTTGGGGGCTAGTAAGGTTATGGTTATAGATAACTATATTAAAGATTACAAGAAGTAAAAGGACAGTAAAATTGTGCACCTGGTATCGTTTCTGAAGTAGGGTGACAAGTTCACTCTCCAAGTTCTTGTGATAAGCAATGCGAGAGAAGTACTCCTCGCACAGAGCAGGTGTGGACATGGAATCCAAAGCCGCCAAATCCAAAGAAGAAACTGGGTCCTTGCCCTTGGCAGAGGGATCCACTTTGACTTCAGGAGTAATAATCTTGGTAAGAGCTTGAGAGGCACTAGGAACCGGGCCTTGATGAGACCCGGTGATTTGCACTTCTGGGTCAATCTCTTTTGTCCCAGAGCCGTGTCCAGGAGATGAAGCATTGGTAGCTGGTTCAGGAGCAGGAGCAGGGGGACTTGGTGGTGAGGCTACCACGTTCTCAGCGCCAGATTCTTCTTTTCGAGCCGGCTCCTCGATTTGTACCTCCATTTCAGAAGGTTCAGTGGTTGTGCGTGGAGGAGAGGCAACTGGAGGAGAATCCGGGTCTTCTTCTTCCACGATAGCCTTAGCACTGAAACAAAAGAGAAGCAGTTAGTCACAGCAAAGATTGCAAAGTATTGAAAAAGAAGAGATAGTGAAGCATTTCTAACCCGGTATTGATGTGAAAATCCTCGGGCGTGCTAACAGCGTCCGAGGAAGAAGTATCTGATGAACGAGAGCGTTTAGGGACCCGGATTTTTCCAGCTAAAGGATACTTTGAGCTGGGCGTCTTCTGGATGGATTTGGCCCAGCTTGATAAAGATTGTTGAGGGATACCTGAGCTCAAGGATACGTGGGCTGAAGAAGACCGGGTCCGCGGTCTCTTGTTTGCCTCGGCCTCCTTCTCAAGCTCCTTTTCCTGTGTTGGTACTTGAGTTTGAGATGAGTTCGTTGTACAAGTTGAAAAACGAGAAATTGGCACCTTTGCAATGGCGGCTCGGGTCCGCTTTTGTGGAGTGGGTGCAGCAGTTTCAGGACCCGGCAATGCATCTGAAGCCGGGTCAGAGGGGCCTGGAATAAGATGAGCCGGATTGTCAGTAGAAGGGCCCGGGTTTGGGACCTCGTTGTTAAGCAAGTTGATGAAGAGCCGGCCTAGGGAGTCTAGCTCACCTTCGTCTTCTTCTTCTTCTT
Organism: Poa pratensis; assembly: GCA_947311845.1. Classification (NCBI taxonomy): domain Eukaryota; kingdom Viridiplantae; phylum Streptophyta; class Magnoliopsida; order Poales; family Poaceae; genus Poa; species Poa pratensis. Next base: position 42,726,465 of record CAMZMU010000089.1, on the reverse strand, counting down.
GGTTGTCACTCTCTGTGTCTTCTTCAGCAGAGGAAGTGGGGGTGTAGTCAACGCTCCACCACTTGGAGTCCTGAGAAAAAGTTGCATGAGTAAAACCGTATACAAGATTTACCGGGTTATGATCTGCAGGGATATGAAAAGATAAAAGTTTTACCGTGGGAGGTTTGTTCTTGGCGCTGAACGGGGCGAGCCCGTTTTCCGCGATCTTAGTTTTCTTCTCACCAAGAAGCCTCTTGGCGTTCTTCACAACTTGGTCGTCAAGCAGTGTGATTTCAGAATATCGCATATCATCTGTGGTCTCTTCTGTGTATTCATAGAAGAGCCGGGTTCTGATACTCAGTGGCTGGATAAACCAGCCGATCCAGCACTTAACCAAATCTGTCCCACGGAGGCCATGGGCGAGTAGGGCTCTGGCCCGGCTGTGGAGGCCTTCAAGTGCTTCTCGCTTTTCCAATTCAGCGTAACTGTTCATCTTGGGGGTGTACACCAGTGCAGAATTTCTGAAGGCCGGGAATTTGGCTTCATCTGCTTCTGGAGAGGTGTCTTTGCAATAGAAATAAGTGTTTTGCCACCCCTTAGGGTGGCTGGCCAAAGCGAGAGCCGGGAAATTGCATTCCTTGCGGCGCTGGATGGAGACGCCCCCATACGGGCCCAGAGGTTGATTTTTACGAGATGGGTTGCAGTAAAAAATGTCAAGGAAGAAATCAAGGGATGGAGGAATCTGGAGATAGTCCTCACAGAAAACAACAAAGTTGCTGATGTTCAGGATTGAATTGGGCGCCACATCCATTGGAGTGAGCCCGTAATACTTAAAGACTTGACGAAAAAAGAGAGAACCCGGGGGGCGGAGACCCCGGGTTACGTGATCTAAAAGAACGACCACTTCACCTTTTTCAGGAGTGGGCCGGGTCTCCTCTCCAGGCGCACGCCACTGGATCTCCTCCTGAGGCGGGAGTTCACCCCGGTTCACGAATGACTGGAGCGTGGTCTTGGTTGCGCTGGACCGTGTCCAGTTCACAGGAGCGGTTGGGCGCACCGCTAGATCCGCCCTTTGCGGAGCTGGGAGGTTTCTTTGCAAGAGATTTTGCAGCTTTGGGCCCTCCTGCCATCTTCTTCTCCTTCACCATGGTTGGAGATCAACGAGGTGCCTAAGCGGTAACAATGGCGAAGAACGATGAACATGATAAGAACCCTAGCTCAGATGCAAATGTGGATAGAGGAGTGCAGATTGAATCTAGACAAAATGAGGAGCGGAATCGGGTGCGCAGCACAAGTAAAAACAAAGATTGGAGTTACCTTGGAGATTAGTTGAAGTTGGAGAGCTCGATTCGAGATCGGATCTGCGGCTGCTACAGTGCTTGCGCGAAGTTGGAGATGAGTTTGAGAATGGGGAAAATGACTGCGCGAGGTCGTGGCCAGATATTTATAACCGCGGTGAAAACCCTAGGGGTAACATGGTAAAAATGAGTGGATAAGATAAGCATCTTCTCCGGGAAGTCAGCGACAATCAGACAGGACAAAAAGGATATTCCAACTCATTTATGGTGTCTCAGTGAGATGGCTGAGTAGAAATTTTCGCTAAGTGTTGGGTGTGAAACCCGGAGATACACGGTGTAGAATGAGAAAGCCGGGTCATGAGATAACCCGCCAAGAAGAGCTGGCTTAACAAGACAGAGGGAAATGAAACTTGATATCTTGTACATATTTATTATCTTTGTATTTCAGGTGATTAACCAGGCAAGCCAGAACACCAGCATTGATCAAGAAACAAACAACGCAAGATAGAAGCAAAGCGTGGCAACCTGGTTACCTGGTTAACCTGGGGGCTACTGATGGAGGGATAATAACCCGGTAGGCCCATGACGAGGAAAACATGACCCGCCAGGCAGGAGGCCCGGCGAGGCCAGTTAACCCTCAGCATAGGCCGGGTTACGGTGCTGGGCCGGTATCTTGGCGATGACCCGGCTATTCATGAAGAATGTTCCAGAAGGTCCAGAGGCGGTTCAAGAGGCGGTTCTATACTTGGAATACACGAAGGATAAAGGAGTAGTAGTAGGACTCAGAGTTCGGGTAGAACCCGGCCTATCATGTACGCGACCAGGAGGCCCGGTATCTATATAAACCGGCCCCTGCCCCTTAGACAAGAGACTTTTCGTAACCCCAAGCTTTAGGCGAGACATACAATCCTTGTAACCTAGATCGAGATCCGGCTCTGTTGTAGTAGCCGGGTTATCGAGACAGAGATCGAGATTAATAATAAGATAGCAGGAAGTAGGTCTTTATCTCCAATGGAGAGGCCGAACCTGGGTAAACCTTTGTCCCCTGCCGTGCTAAACAAACACCCAGACACCAGAGTCGCCTTGCCCAAAAGTTTAAGCTACCCTCAAGTAGCATCTGCCATGTTTTCTACCCCACGACAGCCCTCTTCCCTCCCATACTACCGGTATGTAGTGGCTCCTCTTGCCGACGCCGCGTCGCTGTCGCCCCCGGGGCCTCCGGCCGGCGGCCGCATGCCCGTGAGGGCGGCCACCCTGGCCCCGCCGCCCACAGCCCCTGCTCCCGCCGTCGCCCTCGCCGCGGCTGCGCTCGCCTCCCGCAAGCAGGACCCTGCGGTTCGTGGACGGTTGTTGGTGATGAAGCGCTCCGTCGTCTCCATGGCCGCCATGGCGGACTTTCCGGCCCCGCCGCACGCCGCTGCCGTGGCCCTCGCCGGTGCCTCCTATAGACAGCTTCCGAAGCCCCTGGCGTCTCTCCCAGTTGGTACGTGCTCCCAGCCTCGGCCGGCTGCATCGACGCCCACCGTTGTCCCGCCGGCAGAAGTTCATGTACCGCCTCCGCGTCCGGGCAGCGTCGACGAGCTCGTCCACGTGTCAACCATTCCGGAGAAGCGCCCCCAGCTCCGACCTCCTACGTTCGCAGCTGCTCCTCCACCGCCTCCATGCTCGGGGGTCTTTTACATCAACAAGCTTGTCCATGGGACTCCGCTGGAGCAGCTGTTGCGTTCTGCCGCTGCGCTCAGTGTGCCTGTGTTCTGCTCGGACTCGTCGCCTTTCCCGGAGCCTTGCTTGTGCGAACCAGATTTTGGGTTGGTTTCTGCCTCCACGACGCAGCTGCCTGTGGACTGTGGCTCCATTCTGGTCGATGTGATGCGGCTTGGGTCTGACCCTGCTGTGTTGGTTGAGGGCCTCGGGTACTTGTCGCTGCCGCCGGCTGTCTCGGACGGCCCGATCTCTGCGGAGGTGCCTGTTCCTGCCGATGTTGTTTCTTTGAGCTTCGTGGAGGATGATGATGATGATGAAGAGTTGGCTCCACAGACGTCGATGGCGTCCACCAAAGGTGTTGTTTCCTGCTCGATTCATGGCAATGCTGATGTGCGCCATGTTGAGGAGGCGCCTGCCTCTGCTGCTGCTGCTGCTGTTCTAGGTGATGAGGAAGGTTGGGTGCAGGTGGGTCGGGGAGGCCGCCCCGGCCGCGCGCCATCGTCTCCGCTTCGGGAAGAAGGTCTCGATCGGGGTCTCGCCTTCAAGCGTTGGGCTCGAGGGAGGTGTTTTCGGTGCCTCGACCGTGGAACCAGGTCCGCACACGTCGAGGGCCCTTCAGATGTATCCGATGTCGTCGCCCTGGTCACCGGGAGCGTTTCTGCCGTGCGCGCTCTCCTGCTACTCGTTCTCGCTCTCTGGATGCTCGGGCATGTTCTCCAGGAACTCATGCTACTTGTCAAAGAAGCCATTCTCCGTCCGCTCAGCCTCGTCGGCCCTCGTCGCCTCAGAGTGGGGCCGAGGCTGTGGGCCACTCGTCGTTGCGTGTTGCGGTGCAGCCGTGTTGCAAGGATTACAATGCCAACGCCTTTTCAGTCTCTACTCTGGAGTCCCAGTTTGCCCTGCTGCGCATGGAGGTCCTTCAGAAGGTTGAGCTGCTTCGCTCTGAGGTCCGCGACGCTCTTACCAAGCTTCAGGTTACGTCGGTTGTGCCTCTGACACCTGAGGTACAGTTCGGTTCCGTTGATGAGGGGCCCGAATGCTGCTTTGGAGAATTTTCTCCCCGTGCTCAGGATGCGATGTCGTCTATCCTTAGGACTGCTGTCCTCACCGAGGTTGTGGCTCCAGTTGTGGAGATCTTGCCTGAGCTGTGGGATCGTTGTGGGGAATCGTCTGTGGTGCTTCCGAGTGAGCTGGGCTTGTTGGAGCCTCTGGCGGTGGACATGGCGCCATCCCCACCTCCGTCTGAGTCCTGCAAGTTGCCCTCCTCTGTGGATAGTGGAGGTCTGGTTGGTTCTGTCACTTTCTCATCCTTGAGTGACCAGGTTATTGATGAGGAAGCACCTAACCCTGGGGGAATGAAGTCCATCCGATCGCCCCTCTTTGACCGTGAAGGTATGTTGGCACGTATTGACGAGGCGGTCTTCGCTAAAAAACTTGGTGGCTTGCTCGCCTGCTTGGAGGCAGCTAGCCCTGGATCTGGCCAGGCGATTGCTTGCTTCATAGCAGAGGAGGCTTCTACTGGCAAAATCAAGAAGGTGAAGAAGGCTCTTAGGAGCATATGCAAGAAGAATGGAGCCATTGGTAAGGCGCCCGCGACTGCTTAACGGCAGCTGCGTGGTCCTAGGGTAGTCGTCAGTCTGCGGTTGCTTAGGTAGAGTGGGGTTGTCGCTTCGGAAGTTGCTGGTTTTAGGTGTTGCCCTTTGTGGTTGTGTTGGTCCCTCCCATGTTGTTGGTGTTTGTTGTATGGTTTTCGCCCGGTTTCTTCCACTAATAAACCGGGCACCTTCTTCTTAATAAATGGTTGAGGCAAAGCTTTTGCCCCATAGTTTTAAAAAATATATATAATGCATCCAGACCCTTTGGGGGCATTTCCAAGTTTAAGAAAAAGACTTCGAGCAACCTTCTACTGGTGCATCGAAGCACACCTAATATATTTTCTATTTTGTTTACGACATTAAAACACAAAGGACAAAAAACCTACAAACCCACCACGTCTATCACACAAATGCAATGAAGGCGGCGAGGCGAAGCTCACATATGAACCGTGGGGACACGCGGCTGCTCCCCTTTCACCCAGGCTTTTCGGAACGTGCTGTCCCGACACGACACGGTAAACACCTACACCGACAAGCTGTGAATTGCACTCAACAAACCATAGGTGCACGTGGAGGCTCCCCTGTTGTCCGGGCTTTGCTCAGTGTGCTGGCACGACACTCTGGCAAATAAACCAGCATCATTTATCTTTACTATTAAATGGGAAGTTGGTGATTCGTGTGAGCTCTCTCATGGTCTGCCATTTTAATTTTCGATTCTACCTAGCGAGTTCGTAAATATTACAGCTTCTGCCACCGCCAAGTGAAACATTGCCCGTTCTTTCGTGGCTTCTCGTTCTCCTCTCACGCGACAGATCGCCGCCTAGGGTTCAGTCATCCATCGACGCTGCCGCACGCCTGGAGCTCTCCGCCGCCGGCCACCCACTCGCCCCTGAGCACCCTGTCCTCTCCCATGACAGAGCCCGACGTCTAGGTTCTCCCGCAGGCACATCCTTTGATGCTGCCAGCCGCCCAGCCCAATGAAACCTGTGATACGGCAAAGAGGAAGCAACCGCACCGACGCAGACGATGGCGTGCACGGCAACGACGACCATGAGCAGCACCGCCGTCGCAGATGCGCCAACGATCGTTGGTGGCTACACAAAGGTCTGCCTCTCTTCGGCGCCCACAACCTGCACGTGCTGGCCTTCCTGTCCTTGGCCTCTGCTAGCCCCATCTTCAACCTGCACGTGCTGGCCTTCCTGTCCTTGGCCACTGCCTCTACTGTTCCGGCTGGATGGAGGAGCCGGCGCTGGGTACCTTTCCCAGAGCATGCCCGGGTGGCTAAGCCCCCAGCGTCCTTCCGTGTCGGAGCCTTCCCTGATGTGTGCCGCCAACTCCGCACCCCTCCCTCGAGCACCCCATCAATCTGATTTTCTTGTCCTCGAAGAACCATTTACTGGCTCCCGTGCTGCCCGAGGGCGGTACCGGGGCGCCCCCAAACCTAGCCGCCAGCCCCCTCCCTCCTCGCCGGGCTCGACCCCGCCGCTGCCGTCGGCCTCGCCGCGGTGGCGGCGGCCCCCTTCCTCCACAAAGGCGGCAGGGGGAGCTCGCGGTGGACGCGTTCTTCCCGTCGGCGTCTTCCTCGGGCGCGACGGGGCGGCGGTGCTCGCCCATGCGAGGAAGGGCAGCGGCCTTCCTCGGCTCGGGGCGCACCGCCCAGTGGAGCCGCCGGCGTGCCGGCTCGGTGGCGGAGGAGTGGCGGCCGCGCGGGCTCGATCTGGGCTGCGCGGGCCGTGCCCGTCCCTGCGCTTCGGCGGCCTTGATCCCGCTAGTGCGGAGGCAGTCCAGGACGTCGTCCTGCGGCGTGCTACCGGCGGCCGGCGGATGGAACCTGGGCGGCGGCCCAGCGCCTCGCCGATGTTATCTCGTCGTGGTGGAGGCGGCAGCAGTCGCGCTGGCTGGCTGCGGAAGAGGAGGTAGGCGGCGGCGAGCTCCTGGCTTGGAGCCAGCCCAGATCTGGCCGTGCGGGCCCGATCTGAGCCGCACAGGCCCGATCTGGGTCTCTCGGCCCCGATTTGGGAGTCGGGGCTCCCCGGCTGGTCCTTCTTGCCTGGTTAGGCATGTCACTTCGGTGGCGGTGCGGCTTTCTCCTCGGCCGCATGTGACACTCTCCCGTGGAGTCTGTTCCTGCTCGGGTGCAGGGGCTCTCTCAGATCCATGGCATGACACCCAGCGAGCTGTGCGGGCTCGCTGTACCTTCTTCCGGTGACCAACGCCCTGCGAGACCAGTCCGATGCTGTTGTGCAGCGTTTCGGTCTCGGATGGACAGGGCCATGACGGCTTCATGTCGTTCATTGCGGAGGAATGGTTGGTGTGCCTAGTTCTGGCGTATGTCATTGGTGTTCTCAGCGGGGGCTGGAGCACCATGTCTCTACCCTTCGGGAGGTAGATCGGAAGCAGTGGCCGGGCTCTTCGACCTCATGGTGGCATCTGGTGTTCGGGATGCTCGGGGCTCTGGTGAAAACTGTGCATGGTTGAGACCATCGCAGGTGACGATGACACCTCCGGGTGCCATTTTCCTTCGTGAAGGCGTCACCTTGAAGCTCCTTTCCCTGTTGGATCCACCTCCACCTATACCTGCCCTGTTCTCGGCGTGGCTCGCGTCTACAGAATCCACTTGACCTCGTCGTTTTCAAGGTCGAGCTCTAAGGTTGGAGGATTAGGTCTTGGCGAAAGCTTTGTAGGTCTTTGGACTCTACCGGCGACGACGACGCTCTTCGGCGCCGTTATCCTCCTTGGAGGCGTTGTTCTGAAACCCCTCTTGGTATTCTCGAGTCCTGCTTGTTTGCTTGCTCGAGCTTTCGGTGGTGACGTGGGCGAGGATGGTCTGAAGGTGGCTTTGCTTCCGTGCGACAGAAGACAAGACGATACTCCTTCGACTGGATCAAGATGCCTGTGGTCCTTATCTTTTGTAGTCTTCTGTTGTCTTTGATCTTGAATTATAAAGCTGGCATCTCAGCACGTGAGTGTAAGCTGTGTAAGTTGTAACCCTTAGCCGGTTGTTGGTTTCGCTAATTCAAAGCCGGGCTCATTTCGAGCCTTCCGTCTAAGCACCTGATACCGAATAATTACCTGCGTGAAAAGTAAATGGGTTAGGTTGACACTCCAAGTGCAGAGTGTATATAGTAGTGGAAGACAATTTTCCCCACGAGGGGTGACTCGAGGGTTTAATATCGAACTCTCGGGGAACCAGTATTTCAGGTGTTATCTCCTTATCCTTCTCTTGAGAACCTGCAACAAAATAAATTGTTTTGTGCCCTCAGCCTCACCAAGTGGTTGTCAAGCACAAGGTGTGAGAATGATAATAAAATAATATGCAATGCAAACAATAAGTAAATATGCAATGATGGTAAATAAATATGTAAGGATGATGGTAGTAATGATAAATGATATTTTTGGGTTTTTTATGATGAATGCAAGATGTAAAAGTGTTTTTGTATTTTCGGATTTAATAATGGCAGCAAACAAAAGTGGTGATAAAAGTGTTGGAAAGGTGTTTCTTATGATTAAAAATGGACCGGGGTTCATGGTTTCACAAATGCACTCTCTCTTGATAACGTGGTAGACAATGGAACACTAAAATTAACATGTAAGATGGCAAGACATGGTTTGACAAGTTATTAATAATATGGGCATCACGTCCTAACATAGAGATCTCAAATATAAGTTGTTCTCTCCCTTATGCTCCACCAAGATGCGAACTAAATCATAACACTTTAGTAATTAAGATAAATCAGAGCATAGCAATAAGTTCAATGACATGAAGTTAAAATAAGAACATGCTAGATCTAGTCATGGAGATAGTGGCCAAGGTCACATCCACTCTCCAGTAGCATGGTATTTTTGTTTATCCCTAGTGAGGCAACAAAGTAAGGTAGAAAACCCAAGTGGATCGCAGAACTATCTGTCACGTTCACTGCACTAGCCACCCCCCGTTACTCCAACTAATGCACACGTTCCCCCTCACACGCTCTCATAAACATGCTTGATCATGACAAGTAAATAAGAACGGGGTACATAATATGCATCTACTTTCATAACTGAAACAAAACCATTGCAATCTCAAACATGTATTAACTCATAATAAAGATCCACCACAAAGGAATTACATAGACAACCGTAATCATGTTCAGCAGCTCATACGGTACTAATTAGTGAGCTCATAGAGAGGAGAGATACATAAGTTACTTCCACAAACCCATAGTCCAGGGGTGGACTACTCCCTCTTCATCATGGTGTCGGTGGAGATGTTGTTGGAGGGGAAGGAGACCACACCGGCAGCGCCCCGCCGGAGTTTTCCCCCTCCAATCTTTAGCTCCAGATCTCTGTTTCGTGGTTTCTGTGTTTCTGCGGCGATCCCTTTCACGAAAGCCCTGGGGGGGGGGGGGGTCTATATATAGTCGTTTTTAGGTCAAGACGAAGCTTCGGGAAGAAAAATCGACGGCAGCGGAGGCCCGAGGGCCAGGATGGGGGACCCCACGCGGTCAGGGAATCTGGCCACGTGGGCCCACCCCTTTCAGCCTTCTGGTCTCCGTTTCTTTGATTCCTTTGCGCATATCCTTCCAAAAAAGTGATCCCCGTAAAGTTTCAGGTCATTTGGACGTCGTTTGGGTCCCTGAAACATCAAAATATAGAAAAAGGGGTTTTCTGACAGCGCAGGGTTAATTCCAGAAAAATGGGGAAGTTGTTAATTATCCCCAAAACTCAATATAAATCATGAATATAACCCTTATATGATGCAAATAACATGGAATAACATGTAATAAAATGTAAAGTTCATGTATGCATTTTACATGCATCAACATCCCCAAGCTTAACCCATGCTCGTCCCGAGTATGAAGGTGATAAAACTATAATGGACTTTGCATTTTAATACTATCAATGGATATCAAGGTGATTACTATTGCTACATAGAGTCAAATGATTCATTCTTAAATTTCTAAAAAAAATGATTCATTCTTCAAAGGAATAACAATATGCAAGATAAATTATGAAGTGATATCAAATACTCAATGTAAAGATGTTCAATGATGAATTCACAAAGTGTAATATAGAAGAAAGTACTATGGACCAAATGTATGCATAATGAAAAGTAAAAACATCCTATGGTGGTCATAGAGTACTTCTTAAGAAAACTGAATATAAAAGGTGGACACTTTGGATAGATAAATAAGTAGAGGTAAAGCATGAATAAGTTTAATCTAACTTCCAAACACTTCTACTTAAATTAATGCTTGCAATGTGGTAGTCATTGGTGTGGAGCTCTCATTACCCCTATCATAGCATCTTGAATGATTAATGTTTAAAGTGAAAGCAAATATGAGTGGTGTGCTTGACAATGTATTGGTTGAATGTCTCATGTCCCTTGAATACAAGTACCTACACCAAGTGTTACTCACTTTGGTCCACAAAGTAAATTCAAATAAAGGTCATTGCAAGTAATAATAGTATCATCAAGAACTGCACTGGGGTACCTCTTGCCCCTTGACATGAACAAGCCCATGTCAAAACAACAAGACAAACAGACAATGAACAATCTCAGCACTTTTTTATTTACTATGGGTATAGCCTTTTATTATGAGGTGCATCACTGAATGAACATTATGGTTATGTCGTAAATTTCCACCATGAATGATGCATGGCTTAGATTAGCGGCCCAGGCATTTCTCTAACCCATGATAGGCATCCATAAACAAAAGTACATGACATCAACTAAATATAAATAAGTGCAATGTTGAAAGCTTGCCATGTGATAGCACATATGGGCTAACTCCCAACCAAAACTATTGTCAAGCCTACAACTTCATAATTTTAATCACAAAGGTTCATGCTTATTAAATGCAATAAAAGTAAATTATGCATCAAGTTCGTGAGAGCTTTTAACCAATTTTTCCCATGACAATCAATAACATAAGCATTTAAATTCAGAAATGTAGATAACACAATATAACATGATAAACATACTTGGAATAGCATAAAGCTAATAGGTACATATGGTGAACTCACTGGAAAAACTTTGGTTGAAGGTGTTGGGAAACAAGCTTTTTACTTGTTGTAATTTTTGGGCTAGCAATAGGGAGAAAGTTGACCATCTAAATGCATGCATAAGTGTCCATAGAACTAATCAATCCATGTTAAACCAAGTAAAGTTAAAATTCAACATCTAAACATGGTAAAAGATAGCTCTTGACAACACACTTACAAATTAACATTCATTCAAAGCACATGAATTATGTAACTATATGTATCTTTTAAAATCAACTCAAACATCCCTGTCCCAATATATTAATATCATCCAACATAATTCAACCCAAACTTTCCAGTAGCTCTCTCATATATAAATGATAGTGGTGGTCTTATTAACAAACCGAAATAACAAAAGCAAAAGAAAACAGATGCTCCAAGTTTATACGATAAAGTGCTTTGATCGAAAAACAGAAGTTAGACGTGTGCAAACCGAGAGTGTGTTGGTCTAGTGGGGTTGTCTTGACATCCCCAAGCTTATGGTCTTCACCATCCTTGGATAGCTCTTGGTGCAGCTCCTCTAATCCCTGTGAAAAAACGTCAAAACACCGTTTCTCCCATTTCTTTTCTGTGGGGTGATATTAGTAGTGATAAACAAATAGGTTCCTTGCTGCATAAAATCCTTAGGCAAAAATTCATATGAATGTCCAGAGAGTATATAATGTTGTATGCCTACTCATAAACTCAATTGAATCAAAAAGATTCAAGCAAAAAGCTCAAAGAATGCATCAAACAATATCAAGACAGAATCTGTCCAGAAAAACAGCAGCAGCAGCAAAACGCATTTTTCTACCCTACTTAAACTCGTCAGAAAAATCTAAAAAAAATCACGTATACAGAGGATGAAAAGTTGAAGCTACAGTTCAAATTACAGCTCAATCGGAGTTACAGATAAAAAAATGAAAAATCAAACCGTGCACAGACTTCGTGCAGGCAGAAAACTCTCCGAAAATGAATAGCCACTTTTCATACCCAAAATAGGTAAAACTTGGTTCTTTATTAAAAATCTCAGAAACAAAACTAACAAACTACTCTCTTGTTACAGCAAGAGGACTCAAAGAAAATCTCAAACAAAAACAACCGGGTTGCCTCCCGTAAAGCGCTTTGTTTATAGCCATATAGCTAGGCTTACTTACTTGATAATCAAAGGGGACGTAGCTCATGAGGGAGCTTGAACCTTGGTGTGTCCCTATTCCTTGGAAAGTGTTCCATGCTCTTCTTGTGTGGAAACTGAAACTTCACATTCCCTTCCTTTGAATCAATAATGGCACCTGTACTACGAAGAAAAGGTCTTCCCAAAATAATTGGACTAGAAGTTTAATTCCCCATGTCCATGATTAGAAAATCAACAGGCACAAAAGTCATGTGTAACTCTACCATAACATCACTTACTTTTCCTAGAGCATGTCTAATGGAATCATCAGCAAGTGCAAGTTCAATAGAGCATTTCTCAATATTTTTAAGTTCAAGGAGTTCATATAGTTCTTTAGATAATATAGAGACACTAGATCCTAGATCTAAAATGGCATGGCGTGTCTCTTTTCCAATGGTTACTAGTACTTTGGGGATCCAGATATCCCCAAGCTTAAGTGGTATCATAGCTTCTTGATTGTACCTAGCAATATTTTCTTTTAAGACATGATTAGCAATATAGGAACCAAAACCCGCCTGGTTAATATTAACAGAAGGATCACTTGCAAATTTTTGTAAAATAGAAATTAATACATGCAAGCTACACTTCTCTAAATCAACAAATGGTTCCTTAACTTCACTAAGCATTTTAACTTCCTCAACTTTTTATCTCTATTATATAGATTAAATAATTCATAACGGTCATCAAACACATCTTCAGGTACTTGAGCTTTTTCTAAACTTTCTTTAATTTTTACTTCCAATATCAAGCTATCAAGTAGAATGTAAGCGTCAGCAATAGTAGTATTTATGAAAGAACCCTTACATTCATTGTCTAAAAAGAGTTTAGAAGTTTCAGACAATCCTTTATAAAATATGTGCATGAGCATCCAATCTCTAATACCATGTTCCATCCCATAAGCTATACCTCTAAACCTTTCCCAAGTTTTAACCAAGGTTTCTTCCTTATTTTGTTTAAAGGTGATAACTATTTCTCTCATATTATAAACCATGGCTGAAAAACAAAACCTCTCAATGAAAGCAGCTTTCAAATTAAACCAATTGCTAAAATTCCCAGGTGGCCATTTTAATATCCAATCTAGAGCTTTTCCAGCCAAGGAATAAGGAAAAAGCTTTACTTTGATCACATTAGCATTGGCATGAATCAGGTTTAATTCTTTGCATCTTTCATTAAATTTACTAAGATGTTGAAGAGCATCTTCTTTCGGTTTCCCAGAAAAACGATTTTCAAAAATCAATTTAGTGACATTAGGATCTATCTCAAAAATTTAACAGGGAAATTCCTATCTTGAGGAAAATTCTTAACACTAAATGGCCAAAAAGTTTTTTCTCCATTGAACAAGTTTTTATGTGTTTTTAATTTTTTTATGCAAAACTGAAAGTAAAATGACACTAATGCAACTTGAAATAACAAATGCAACACAAAATGCAAAACTGAATATAGAAATGCAAACCGAAATATAAAGATGATATGCAAGACAAGAACAAAACAAAATAAAATGATTGTAGGCAAAGATGGATAAGATGATGCTCATGTAGGTGCAACCTCCCCAAGCTTAGGTTGTTACACAAGTTGGTGATGAAGTTGACTTGATGTGAGTGATCCTTGGATAAACCTTTCAGCTATGGTTCCTCGGCAACGGCGCCAGAAAATGTCTTGATACCCAATAATTACCTGCGTGAAAAGTAAATGGGTTAGGTTGAGTGCAGAGTGTATTTAGTAGTGGAAGAAATTTTCCCCACGAGGGGTAACTCGAGGTTTTAATATCGAACTCTCGGGGAACCAGTATTTCAGGTGTTATCTCCTTATCCTTCTCTTGAGAACCTGCAACAAAATAAATTGTTTTGTGCCCTCAACCTCACCAAGTGGTTGTCAAGCACAAGGTGTGAGAATGATAATAAAATAATATGCAATGCAAACAATAAGTAAATATGCAATGATGGTAAATAAATATGCAAGGATGATGGTAGTAATGATAAATGATATTTTTGGTTTTTTTATGATGAATGCAAGATGTAAAAGTGTTTTTGTATTTTCGGATTTAATAATGGCAGCAAACAAAAGTGGTGATAAAAGTGTTGGAAAGGTGTTTCTTATGATTAAAAATGGACCGGGGTTCATGGTTTCACAAATGCACTCTTTCTTGATAACGTGGTAGACAATGGAACACTAAAATTAACATGTAAGATGGCAAGACATGGTTTGACAAGTTATTAATAATATGGGCATCACGTCCTAACATAGAGATCTCAAGTATAAGTTGTTCTCTCTCTTATGCTCCACCAAGATGCGAACTAAATCATAACACCTTAGTAATTAAGATAAATCAGAGCATAGCAATAAGTTCAATGACATGAAGTTAAAATAAGAACATGCTAGATCTAGTCATGGAGATAGTGGCCAAGGTCACATCCACTCTCCGGTAGCATGGTATTTTTGTTTATCCCTAGTGAGGCAACAAGTAAGGTAGAAAACCCAAGTGGATCGCAGAACTATCTGTCACGTTCACTGCACTAGCCACCCCCCGTTACTCCAACTAATGCACACGTTCCCCCTCACACGCTCTCATAAACATGCTTGATCATGACAAGTAAATAAGAACGGGGTACATAATATGCATCTACTTTCATAACTGAAACAAAACCATTGCAATCTCAAACATGTATTAACTCATAATAAAGATCCACCACAAAGGAATTACATAGACGACCGTAATCATGTTCAGCAGCTCATACGGTACTAATTAGTGAAGCTCATAGACAGGAGAGATACATAAGTTACTTCCACAAACCCATAGTCCAGGGGTGGACTACTCCCTCTTCATCATGGTGTCGGTGGAGATGTTGTTGGAGGGGAAGGAGACCACACCGGCAGCGCCCCGCCGGAGTTTTCCCCTCCAATCTTCAGCTCCAGATCTCTGTTTCGTGGTTTCTGTGTTTCTGCGGCGCTCCCTTTCGCGAAAGCCCTGGGGGGTCTATATATAGTCGTTTTTAGGTCAAGACGAAGCTTCGGGAAGAAAGATCGACGGCAGCGGAGGCCCGAGGGCCAGGATGGGGGACCCCACGCGGTCAGGGAATCTGGCCACGTGGGCCCACCCCTTTCAGCCTTCTGGTCTCCGTTTCTTCGATTCCTTTGCGGCTACGTTTCGTTCCTTCCAAAAAAGTGATCCCCGTAAAGTTTCAGGTCATTTGGACGTCGTTTGGGTCCCTGAAACATCAAAATATAGAAAAAGGGGTTTTCTGACAGCGCAGGGTTAATTCCAGAAAAATGGAGAAGTTGTTAATTATCCCCAAAACTCAATATAAATCATGAATATAACCCTTATATGATGCAAATAACATGTAATAAAATGTAAAGTTCATGTATGCATTTTACATGCATCAGCACCCCATCAATCTCTCCCCTGGGCACGGTGAACGCCGACTCCGCATATCCCCAGTGCCACTCGAGCGCTCCTTTCCAGAGCGCGGTGGGCGCTGACTCCGCCATCTCTGACCACCCCTCCGTTCACGTGCAGATTTGGGGATACTTTCAGTTCAGGGATCGTGTCCACCAACTGTTTGATTTTTTAGATAAAGGGCTTTATTACTTATAAAAGTATTACACCCGGCCTCTGCATATTAATGCACAAAGCCGCAATCCAAGTGACCAAATAAAAGAGTATGAAGCACTAGGCGAATTACAATCAAGAAATGAATAAAGTAGAACGCGAGCGCTGGAGACGATCACGACCGCCTATGGAGGACCAATACGGCGATCAAGTGACCATCCATGTCGGGGAAAAATATCCCTCGCCACCTCTTCCAAACGTGCACATGCCTCCGTAAAGAGGCCTCGATGACCCTCCGTTGTAAGGTGGACCACGAACGGAGAATACTTGTGCACCGGTAGATTACCAACAAACGAGAAACATCTTTATCATTGAAAACCTTGTCATTTCTACTTAGCCAAAGCGACCAAATAACAGCTATCGCTCCCACCCTGATAACGGTCTTATACTTTTTATCAATCTCAAGCAGCCAATTGCCAAAAACATTAGCAACAGACTTTGGTTGATATAAGTTAGACGGTATCTGGATGGATGACCATATAGAACGTGCGAAACTACACTCGAAGAATAAGTGTTTTATTGTCTCTTGTTGTGGACAAAACATACACTTCGTACTTCCATGCCAATTCCGTTTAACAAGGTTATCACATAGTGTCTCTTCCAGCTGAATACGTTTCTGTAATGAAGAAATATAATTCTGTAGACTTAATTTTTTGAATCAATTCAATGACTTATTGTGCCTTACTGTTATGGTCACATTGTATTTCAACTTGACTCTGTTTCTTTTATTCCATAAATGTATCATCAGAGTGCAGTGTATATTCTGGAGCAGTTGCTGGTGTTAGGGAGGCATTTATATATGAGATCAGTGCATCAGCTATGTCATACGATTGGCATGCAAGAATTTTTCTTCGTTACTATAAACCAATACATATATATTTTCACCAATCTTTTCCGGAATGCATCTCCAGTTCTCCACAATAGACATGGGAAATGGATACATCGCTGCCGCCCTTCAGTGAAAAGCTGAGGAAAAGCTCCTCCACGCCGATGATGTCTGTTAGACAACCCGAATAATGTCTAGGATATTCGGTTGTACCTACCATACTAGTGCTTGATCTCCTGCTTATAATCAGCCATTATGGTTAGGATTTGTAATCATTTGTTTCCATATAATCTGCTATATATATGAGATAACAGGAAACCCACCATCGTGTGGTTCATTACCCTTTCTTCTAGTTCTATCATGGTATGAGCCAAGCATTTCTCCTCCCACCCCATCCAATTCCACCGCCGCCCTAGGGTTCCACGCCGCCCCTCCTCTCCACCATCGACCGCCGCCGCCATGCCCGACGCCGGTCCTCTCCTCCACCCCACGCCTCTCTCTGGGCTCAAGCCAACGCCATCCAGAACATCAAGGGGCTCATCCCCGTCACCCTCGATCTCAAGGCGTCCAACTTCACCAAGTGGCGCAACTTCCTCAACATCGCCGTCACGCAGTTCGCCCTCGCTGATCACCTTGATCCGGCGCCTCCTCCGGCTGACGCCGAGTGGCTGCGGATGAACTCCACCGTCCTTCGGTGGCTGTAGGGCTCCATCAACCCCGACATCGCCGACATGGTCATGGCGGCCGGTACTACGGCTGCCGCCGTCTTCGCCGCCATCACTTCCCTCTTCCGCGACAACCAACAAGCGCGCGCGGGTTACCTTGGCCAGAAATTCCGCAACATCATCCAAGGAGACAAGTCCGTCACCACTGACGAGGGGTTAACTCATCAAATCCCATGGTTAGGACCTAGGGTTGAGATTATGGGGAGAGAACGTGGTAGTACTGGTAGTTTCGTCGGCTGACAAGCAGAGGCAAAGATTTACCCAGGTTCAGATCCCTCGGGTGGAGGTAAAGACACTACTTCCTGCTTGTCTGTTATTGATCGTGTGAGATTATGCGGTTACAAGGAGGCTCCGGCGAGACGTCGATCTCGCTAGAGCTTTTGGTGGTTCGAGTATGGATTGCCTAGGATCGACGGCCCTCCCAGCCTTTATAAGAGGCTGGGTCTCGGGAGTCCGTAACCGACCCTGGTTACATGTAAGGAAAGTACAAACCGACTATGCCTATGTCTAATCTTGGAGGGTACTCCATCTTGTTGGGCCTTTCGTCATGGGCTTCATGTAGGCTCTTGATAGTTGGGCCTTAGTCGACACGTGCACCAGGTACCCTTACAGTAGGGTACCCGAGATGTATATCCTTGTCAGTAGCCCCCGAGTACTTGTCTGACTCGAAGAATCGGGCATGGACTCATTCGTAAGTGCACGTCATATGCTTTGTATTATAATTGGAATTCCTGTATGAATAGCACAGGTTGGCTATGTCAAGTATCTCATCGACTGTGGTTTTTGCTTATGACGATCAAGAGATAATAGCTTAGCAGGCCCAGTACACTCGACGGATCGGGACTGGTTAACTACACATTCGGGTAAAACCTTACTAGCTTTCAATCAAACTCGAGTCCTTGGACTCGAATCTGGAACAAACTGGTCAGATTCGACTAGACCGCGGAGGTCTTACTAAGTCGATATGCAGTATAGATTTGAATTTTACCCAACGCGTCCGTCAGGATTTTTCATCATGTCTGCTGACACGGAAAGTATAAGGATTTACGTTGCTGGAACGGTTCTTAGCCCAGCTCGAAAGTTCGGCGGGTCTTACCTTTGCACTATGCGTGCAGCATCCGAGGTATTTGCGGCGGACGCAACTCGGGAATGTTTCGAGTATGATTTTGTATATGAACTGAGTCGAGACTTTTGTCGACTGACACTTTGTCGTTATTCTATCGGGTGCGTGACAGCGCTCCCGATGAGAGTAGCCCCGAGATTGTGCTTTATTGCTTGCAATGGAGGATAATCTCAGATCTTCTTACCCTGCCTATGTTAATCGAAGAAATTTTTGCCGTAATTCTATCGGTGCACGACAGTGCTCCCGATGGGAGTAGCCCCCGAGATTATGCTGTATTGCTTGTAATGGAGGATAATCTCAAGATCATTTTATTTTGAACATCTTCAGTCGAAGAATTTTTGATATGCTCCCGATGGGAGTAATATGCCTCAGCCGAAGGAACGGTCGAGTGACCAATTTTACCTTAATATTGCTCTTCCACACCCGAACCAAACAAGGCAGTCGAGTGACCGATATGTGTTGGGCGGACTCGAATGTATTTCTGATCAAAGCGTTTGAGATGACGTCAGGGATGACGTTTTTGGCGACTGCGCTGCCTGACACGCGGTGGCGTGCGCTATGCTGTGATGGATGGGACGTGACACATAGGTGGGCCCATTGTGCAGCGCTGACCGAACGACGGTGCCGTTTGGACTTGATTTGACCACTCTGGCCCACTTTTTACGGAGGCGTGATGAGGGCTCCTCTTTTTGCGTGCGTAGTGGGCGAGTGGCCGGCAACGGTTGCCCTCCGCGTTTGCCACGTGTACGGTGAGATTGCGTGCGTAACGCACGATTAGGATATGAACGGCTGTGATTGCCTTTGATTTGTGGTAAATAGGGGAACGGTGCTGGCATTACTTTTTACTTGTCATTTGCTCTGCGCGCCGCCCCTGCTTCATCGTCCTCCTCTCTCCTCCATTGTTCTTGCGCCCGAGCTCCCTCTGTTCCCATTAGCCACCGCTGCCATGGCGCCAAAGAGGAAAGCTGCTGCCGCCGACGCGCCCGCGACCGACGCGGCCGCTCTGAAGGGGAAAAAGACTGCGGCTGGCGCATCTGCGGCCGCCGTCGACCTCAAGAAGAGCGACGCGATTGGACGAAATCCACCATCAAGGAGGCGCATCTGGACAAGCTTCGCGAGGAGGGAATGCTGCCACCCGCGGACCAGCTGTTCGTCCGCGCGCCGTCGCCCAAGGAGGTACTCCCCGAGCCTCGCGCTAACGAGCGCGTTTGTTTTGCGGAGTTTCTGCCTAGGGGTTTTTCTCTTCCCTTCCACGACTTCGTTCGTGGATTGATGTATGCATACGGGGTGCAAATCCATGATTTCACCCCGAATGGCATTATGCACATTGCCTGTTTTATGGTTTTGTGCGAGTGCTTCTTGGGAGTTTCTCCCAGCTGGGCCCTCTGGAAGTCGATCTTCATGGTCCGACCAACAACCGAGGCGGCCGCACCTATCCTGTTGGCGGCTTCGGGATCCAGGTGCGCAGCGACACCCGCTACTTCGCCCTGAAGCCAGTCGACTCGGCGCAAGGGTGGAGGAAGAGGTGGTTCTATGTGCGCGTCGACCAGGAAGGAGTCCCGCCCTTTTCGACTGCTGGCATAGTCGCGAGGACGAAGGCCTGGGACCACCCGCTGTCGGTTGAAGAAAAGGCAGAAGCGGCGCCTCTGCTGTCGAAGATTGGAGAGCTGCTGGGCAGCGTAACTGGTGTGCATTTGATTGCCACCTTTGTGAAGATGCGGGTATGGCCGCTCCGCATTCGCGCCCACCCCATGTGGGAGTACGAGGGTGCGCTCGACGCCACCCGAATGAGCAAGGAGGAGCTGTCGAAGAGCGAGCTGGTGTCGCATGTGCGGTCCATCACCAGCACGAAGTCCAGCGAGCCCTGCAACGTCGACTGCCCTGTTACTCCTTATGGTCCTGATAAGCCTTTGGAGGAGGTTAGTGAACTATCAAGTTTATGATCTCCTGCTTTTGTTATTGTTGTGCATCTTTGTGACTTTCGACTACTGTATTTTGTATGCAGGGCCACTCGACTGCATCGACCCTTCCTCCTCTTCCCGAAGATGGCCCAACTCATGAAACGGAGGTGCAAACGGTAGAAGCGAAGGGAGGAGATGAATCGCCTCTACCTTCGGCTACCACATCTCCCACGGAAGAGGTCGAAGAGGAAGGGGCAGAGGAAGTGCAGGCCAAGGAGCTCGCCACGACTGATGATGTGAGCGAGGTTCCCACTCGCAAGCGCCGTCGGGCGGCCCGAGTTGTGTCTTCCTCCACGAGTTCACCCGCGAAGGAATCAGATGTGAGAGATGACGGAGACTCGGGCTCGTCTCCTACTGCACAGCTGCTCCTTTGAACGTGAGCCCGTTGAGCTCAGCTCCTCCTCCTCAGTTGGGTGAGGAGCTGCTTTTTGGAGGTCCCAATTTTGACAACCTTGATAGCGAGGAGGAAAAGAGCACAGGTATGCGTCTGAGCTTTTTGTACTAAAGTTTTTGCTTGTTGACAGTCCTGCTTATGTTGTATTTCTTCTGTCACTCGCAGTGCTGAGACTGTGCGCCCGATGACTCCCCCATCCGAGAAGATGACGACTCCAGAGCACCCGGAAGCCTCTCATGTGACTCCAGAAGTCGTTCAATCAGCAGCCGCAACTACTGCTATTGAGACGGCCAAAGCTATGAGTGCCGCAGCTCCGGAGGTCGGGACATCAGCCGCGAAGCCCGTGCCTTGGACAGAACACGTAAGTGTCTTTTTGTCGAGTCCGCATACGGGTGGTTATGTATAACTTATGCTGATTTCGTGTGCTTGCAGCCTTACTACCTCAACTTGGTAGAATCGGGCAAGGCTTTTGTCCAACTGGAGCAAGAGAGGGACAGCCTGCGCACCAGTTTGGAGCAACTCACTCGTAAGTGTATTTTGATTCGTAACCCGAAGTCCCTTTTGCACTGTCTTTGCTTAGCTGAGTGTTTGAATTACTTCTTGCCATCAAATTCAGATGACAAGGCATCGGCTGAGTCCCGGGTGAAGGAGCTAGAAGATGCACTCGCCAAGCAGCGTGCTGAGTCGAAGAAGGCTTTGGATGATGCCAAGAACTCCGCTGCCTTGCGCGAGAAAGAATATGCTGAGCGTCTGGCTAGCCTCACCCGAGACGTGGGCGGTGAGTATAATTTGCCACTTTTTGTTTACTTCTGTTGCCGCTGAATGTCGTGTAAGAGTTTCTGTTCTTTCTGATTTTTGAAGGAGCTGTTGGCGCACCGGCACCTGTAGACCAGGCGAGTGGCGATTTATCCCTCGACCGTGCTATTGGCGACCTGGACGTCGTCTCCGCCCAAGCTAAGGATGCACTCGCCAAGTCTACGAGCACACTCGGCGCCGTATACAAGGGCGTGTTCCCGTCTGGCCAACCTCCCTCGACCGTGGAAGGCTTTGCCGACGTCCTAGGCCCGGGAACCTCCACGATGGCGAATTTTGCTCGCACCCTGACGGTACGCGGCTCAGAAACCACCCTCAAGCTCCTTTTAGGTCATGGGATAGAGGGTGACTTCAAGGCCGCTCTGTCTGATTTCCCTCGGAAGCCGGATGGGAAACTGGTGTCTCTGAAGCATTTGAACGAGCCAGCCTCGCAGCTGGCTGAAATTTTTATGACTACCGTGGAGCGCCGGTCAGCGGAGGTCGCCAATCGCGCGCGTAGGGCTAGGTCGGAGTCTGCGTCATAGACTTTAGAGCCATCTTCCCTTTTGCTGGACTGTAATTATACTTTTATGATACCTCGAGTATGCTTATGCTTTTGCCACACTTGTATGGATTTGGTTCCTTTGTTATGCCTCTGCCTGTAGGCTATGTGCTGTTACTCGCCTGAGCTTTGTGATGAGTTTCTCATGAAACTTTTATGATGTTTGGAACAGAAACAGACAGCCGCTACTTCATCTAGCTCGTCGCGGCATCGTGCTCCTACTCGATCTCGAGCTCAGGTGGCAAACGATGCCGCAGTAATGCGTTATATGAAGGCTCGAGTCGCAAAACTGGAGCAAGAGTTGAAGAACGCCCAGAGCGAGCTGGATATGATGAGGGCGAGGCCTGCTTTACCCACTCAGCGAGAGGACTATGTGCTTGGCGAGATGGAGATCGTGAACAGACAACTCGAGTGTAAGCATGACTGCCTTGAACTCAAGAGTTCACAGTCTGTCCTTTTTGTTGATCCAACGTGCCTTGTTGCAGGTTTTGTTCCAGACTTCCAGGCGGAGCAGGCTCGAGTTGACGAGCAGTTGAACAATGCGACTGACGAACCAACGACGGGCCGTCAGCACTTTCGCTTGGATAAGCACCGAGCCCGCATACTCGCAACTCTAAAGGATCGAGTGTGGCGGAGCACTATGCTGCTCGAGTTATGCAGGTCGGCCTTCAGTCGAATCAACCAGACTCTGTTCCCGACAGGGCCGCAACCTCAAGGAATCCACGCGCTGCTCGGGCTTTTCCGGAGTGCGGGTCCCATTCGAGATTTTGTCACCCAGAAGCTTGTTGATGGTGCCAACGCAACGATGGCGTATATCCGGAGTAAACGTCCACATATGCAGCTACGTCCACCCGTGCCTGGATCGACCTTGTCACAGTCGCAACTTGACGAAACAGTCGAATACGCGAGGGTACTGGTTGATTGTTATCACGCTCAACTTATGGGCCTGTTCTTCCAGTCAAGGACGAACCGGAAGATTAGGGTACTCCTGTATATAGGGCAGCCCCCGAGTGTAAATTTGCCACTTATACGTAGTATATATTTATGTATATGTATGTGCGCAGCCCCCGTGTGTATCGAGTGGGGTTTATGAGAAAAACTTAGTATGGAACATGAATTGCACAGCCCCCGAGTGTTCGAGTGAGGCTGTGAATTTTTGCGATGTTTGAAGCTCAATTCATGATTTTGAGCAACTTTTTTATGTATGATTATTATGACCTAGCCCCCGAGTATTCGAGTGCGGTTGGGGTATTATGTTTGAAGAAGGAGCGAAAGCTCGTGCTTTGAGATAGCGCAGCCCCCGAGTATTCGGGTGAGGCTAATGTTGTGCGAATAAGTTATGCGAGTAGTAAGCAGGGAGAAATATGAGGAATCATTGACTATATTCCATTTTTGAATGTTAAGCTGCAGGCCGCCTCATTAAAAACCTTCCAGTCCCCTTAGGTACCCTGGTAAGGAAAAGAGCGCGTCTGAAACCTGCAGCCATCCGACATATGTGCCTATTACATTGTGCGACTGAGCAATCTAAGCATAGAAACGGCGCAGCTGCGCAACGTTCCAAGGATTGTGCGAGAGTTCCCTGTCTTCGCGTGCTTCAGTCTGTATGCTCCACCACCAATGACCTCGGTGATGATGAAGGGTCCTTCCCATGGAGAAGCGAGTTTGTGCACCTTCTTTTGCTTCAGTCGAAGTACCAGGTCGCCAACCTCGAAGGATCTGGTACGCAGTCGACGGCTGTGATAGTTGCGGAGGTCTTGCTGATAGACAGCTGTGCGTGCTAGCGCCGTGTTGCGTGCTTCTTCGAGCAAGTCGACTGCATCTCGAGTGCTTCATCTGAATCTTCTTCGTTGTATGCCTCGACTCTTGGTGCATTGAATCTTACATCTGATGGCAGGATTGCCTCTGCGCCGTAGACCATAAAGAATGGAGTGAATTGTGTTGAAGCGTTGGGAGTTGTGCGTAGGCTCCATAGCACAGACGGGAGTTCTTCGACCCAAGCACCCGCGGCCCTTTTGAGTGGCACCAGGAGGCGTTTCTTGATTCCGCTCGTCACAAGTCCATTGGCCTTTTCGACTTGGCCATTGGATTGCGGGTGTGCCACATATGCATAATTGAGCGTAATGTCCTGCTCTTTGCAGAAGGATCGGAATTCTTCAGCCGTGAAGTTTGTACCGTTATCAGTGATGATGCTACTTGGCACACCAAAGCGGTATATGATGGATTTTATGAAATTGACTGCTGTAGTGGCAGTCGAACTTGTGATAGGGACTGCTTCAATCCACTTGGTGAACTTGTCGACCGCCACCAGAAGGTGAGTATGCCCTCCATGGGAGGATTTTTTGAGTGGCCCGACCATATCGAGCCCCCATTGGGCGAAGGGCCAGGCCAATGGTATTGTCTTCAACGCCGATGCGGGTGCGTGCGGCTTTGTGGCGAATTTTTGACAGCCGATGCACCTTTTGACTATGTCCTCCGCGTCTTTGAGTGCTGTGGGCCAGTAGAAGCCTGCGCGAAAGGCTTTGGCTACGAGTGATCGACTGCTGGCATGATGCCCGCAGGTACCTGCATGAATATCACGAAGGATGGCTTGGCCATCTTCAAATGCTATGCAACGTTGGAACATACCTGATACGCTGCGCTTGTATAGTTCGCCGTTGATGACGGTGTATGCTTTAGATCGTCGAGTGACGCGTCTCGACTCTGTTATGTCTTCAGGTACCTCGCCGCGGAGTATGTATGCGAGGAAAGGTTGAGTCCAGGTTGGCTCAATGAGGAGTACCTCGACTGGCGGGTCCTCTGTGCTAGGTGCTTTGCTCTTGGCTGGTGCGGCTGATGTAGGAGATGTTCGCTTCTTCTTGATGGACCTGTGCTCGAGGAAGACACCAGGTGGAACTGGTGCTTTGGTCGCGCCAATGTTGGCTAGCTTATCTGCTTCTTCGTTACTCTCGCGCCCTATGTGTCGCAACTCGCAGCCTTCAAAGCTGCCCTCCATGAGATTGTACAGGTCACGGTAGGCGATCATGTTATCTGCGATTGCATCGCAGGCCTTCATTGTTTGCTGCACCACAAGATTCGAGTCACCATAGATCATCAGTCGAGTGCACCCGAGGGCTTTGGCCATCCGCATGCCATGGATCAGGGCCTCGTACTCAGCTTCGTTATTGGATGGTAACTCGAATTCCATCTGCAGGATATAGCGAAGCTTGTCGCCTTTTGGTGATATGAGGATGACACCTGCGCCTGCGCCTTCGTTCTTCTTTGAGCCGTAAAAGTACATAGTCCATGAGTTGGACACATCTGGTGCTCCTGGCAACTGAGCTTCGATCCACTCGGTGTGGAAGTCAGGTAAGACTTGTGCTTTGATGGCCTTCGGGTAATCATACTTGATATCTCGTGGTGCTAGCTCGATGAGCCATTTTGCGACTCGCCCAGTTGCATTGGGGTTTGTGAGGATGTCCCCGATCCCTGAGGTGCTAACTACAGTGATCGGGTGCTCTGCGAAGTAGTGCGTCAGCTTCCTTGAGGACATGAACACGGCGTAAGCCAGCTTTTGATAGTGCGGGTACCGCTGCTTTGATATGGAGAGCACTTCACTCAAGTAATAGACTGGACGTTGTATGCTTTGGGTGTGTCCCTCCTCCCTGCGTTCGACCACCAGTACGGTGCTCACCACCCTGTTAGTTGCGGAGACATATAGGTATAGCGGCTCGCGTTCCCTTGGTGCGACGAGGATTGGAGGGCTTGTGAGGACTCGCTTGAGGTCCGTGAAGGCTGCTTCGGCTTCTTGCGTCCACTCGAATTTATCTGCTTTCTTCATCAGTCGATAGAACGGGAGCGCTTTTTCGCCCGGCTTGCTGATGAATCGACTGAGTGCTGCCACTCGACCCGCTAACTTTTGCACATCATGGAGCTTGGAAGGCCTTTGCATCGTCAAGATGGCCTGTATTTTCTCCGGGTCTGCCTCGATTCCTCGAGCCGAGACTAGATACCCCAAGAGCTGCCCGGCTGGAACGCCGAAGGTGCACTTCTTCGGGTTGAGCTTTTTTTTTTTTTTTTTTTTTAGCGAGTACGCCAAGGCGTACCATATATTTATAGAAGATAGAAAATAGTTACAAGAATACAGCCAACAAATGCGAACAAGAGTGGCTGCAGAACTCCAACACTCCAAACTCCACACACTACTAACTACTCATGGGGGGTGATATCTCTCTCCTGCGGCAACTTGCTCCCAAGTTAGCCATTCATCCCTAATCCTCCTAACCAGTTGCTCCGGGGTACATTGATTCTTCCTGTTGTTGAAGGCCCAAGCATTTCGGTGCTTCCATAAGCTCCAGCAAACCAGGATGATTAGAGTGTCAAGCTTTCGCCGATCCCCTCTCCTAAACCCATCCCTGGATGCTTGCCACCAAGACTCTAGCCTATCCTCCTCCGAAGGTGCAGGTAGTGTTACTCCCAGTTCCTGCGCGCACCTGAACCAAATCTCTCTGGCATAAACACACTGGAGTAGTAGGTGATCAACCGTGTCCTCCTCTTGTAAGCACACGAAGCATGCAGAGGTTTGCTCCTGCAGGTTGTGTCTGAACCTTCTATCCGAAGTCCATAGACGGTATTGAATGGCAAGCCATGCAAATAGCTTGCACTTCAGCGGTGCCTTGGATTTCCAAATCCACTCGTGTGCATTAAACTCCACTCTTCCGATGCACAATCTTTTGTAGGTGGCACTTGCTGAATATTGTCCTGATTTGGAGCACGGCCAGCTGAAGTTGTCATCCTCTAACTCATCACGCTGTACTGCAGAGATGGCTAACCATAGTCTGACGCATTGGGCAGTCCCTTCCTCCGACAGTTCCTCCTGAACGTCCTTGAGCCAGTTGTTTTGGCGCAATCCTTCCTCCACAGTTCTCCTGTTTTTGTTCCTTGTACTGACTAGTGCAACCACTGCTGGCGCAATGAGGCCTGCCGTTCGGCCGTCGATCCAGGCATCCTTCCAGAAAAAGGTGTCTCTGCCTCTGCCAACCTTGATGCACGCAAGACTCTGAAACACACCGAGAGTTGCAGCATCCTTCATCATTGCTAACCCCTGCCAAGGCCTCTGCTTATCTGTTCGCGTTAGCCAAATCCATCGGACTCGGAGTGCTAGCCCCTGCAAACGTAGGCTTTTAACACCCAGCCCACCATATTTCGTAGGCATGCAAATTCTCTCCCACGCCACCAGGCATTCTCCACCGTTCACCTTGTCTTTTGCTGCCCAGAAGAAGGCACACATCCAGCGATCGATTTCCTCCAAGAGCCATAGTGGTGCCTCTGCAATAAGAAGATGGTGAATTGGCCTCGCCGTCACCACTGATTTGATTAGAATTAATCTCCCCTGTCTAGCCAGCAGGCCACGCTGCCACGCCGGCACTCCCGCGATCACCTTATCTAGCATAGGCTGCCATTCCGCCTTCGTGAGGGGCCGCAGTGCCAGTTGGAGTCCGAGATAGGTGATCGGAAAGCTCTCCATTTTGCAGCCCAGGATACTCTGAACCCGCAGCTGCTCCTGCTCTGAACAACGAATAAAGGTTGCCGTTGTCTTTTGATAGTTCATTCTCAGACCTGACGCACCCCCGAACAGATTCAAAATTTCCCTAATCGCAAGCAGATCGGAGGTCTTCGGCTTGCAAAACAGTACCACATCATCCGCAAATGCCGACATACGTTGCAGGGGACGTATACCCGGCAAATTTGATAGCAAATCCCCTTCAGCCGCTCGCATAATCAAAAGCGTGAGCACCTCCATAGCCATAACGAAGAACATAGGGGAGATTGGATCTCCTTGCCTCAACCCACATGCATGCACAAAGCTCTGTCCTGGAACTCCGTTAACCACCACTCTCGTAGATGCAGTTTGGAATAGTATAGCAATACGTCTCATGTAAATCTCACTAAACCCCAGCTGTTTAAGGACCTCAAAGAGAAAAGACCAGGAGAGGGTGTCAAAAGCCCGTGAAATATCCAGTTTAAGCAGTACCCTGAATTCCTGCTGGAGTTGATCTTCCGCGCAGCCTGGCGAACAAGCATGAAGTTATCATGTAGGTTTCTGCCTTTGATAAACGCGGACTGGTTCATACTGACAATTTCTCCCAACCTCGGTCTCAGCCTATTCGCGAGGATTTTAGAGCATAGCTTGGATATACTGTGAACAAGACTGATCGGACGAAAATCTCCCACCTCAAGCGCATCCGGCTTTTTGGGTATCAGCGTGATCAGCGCCTTGTTCAGTTTGCCAAAACCCCGACCATCTCCCATGAACATCTTCATAACTGCCGCCATGACGTCTCGCTTAATGACCGGCCAAGCCCTCTGAAAGAAAGCACCGCAGAATCCGTCAGGTCCTGGCGCGCGGTCAGAGGGTAACTCCTTGATGACTCCCCAGATTTCTTGCTCCGAAAGCAGCACATCCATCTCTTGCAGATCGAAACGAGGAAGCCCGAGCTGCTCGAGGTCCAAAGCATGCTCACGGTTGTGAATTTCCCCAAGTAACGATTTGTATGTGTTGTAAAAAGCCTCTTCCTTCTTACTCTGCTCCGTGTGGATTTCTCCGTTAACCCTGACCGCTGGTATGAAGTTTCTGGCTCGCCTACCACTCGCCATGGCGTGGAACAGCTTTGTGTTCGCATCTCCCTCCTTGAGCCATCTCACTCTGGCCCTTTGCCTAGCAATCGTGCGTTCCAGCGATGCAAGTCCAAGCAATGTTAGCTTCAGGTTCTTATGTAGCCATGCCTCGCCATCGGACAACTGCCTTTCCTCCTGTGCCTTGTCAAAGCGCAAGATCACTGTATGGGCCATTGCGATTTGCAATTTAACATTGCCAACACGCCTCTGCCCCCAGGATTGTAGATGCTTTGCCGTGTTGCGAAGAAGGGCATCTAGCCTGCGGTAGGGATCCACAATGCGATCGTCGCAGACCCAACCCTCCTTCACTGCTTCTTCAAAACCCTCCAGCTTGGTCCAGAAAATTTCGAACTTAAACCTTCTGGCTGGCCGCGCCACCGCATTCAGAGAAAGATGTAGCGGAGCGTGATCTGAAACCGAGGAAGACAATGCTTGCAGGACACAGTCAGGGTGCATTAGATCCCAGTCCACCGAGACTAAAGCACGATCTATTCTGGTCATTGTTGGCTCAGCCCTCCCGTTGCTCCAAGTGTACTGCCGCCCATGCATGTACAGATCTTTTAACTCTAAATCACGCACAAACTCCCTGAACTTGTTCATCATATTGCGGTTTAGGTTGCTGTTGTTTTTCTCCGACGCCCGCAAGATCATGTTAAAGTCTCCGATTAATAGCCACGGCCCAGGGCAAAGTGATCTTCTCTCGATCAGCTCCTGCAAAAATTGCGCCTTGCCCTCATTGGATTGGGGTCCGTACACACTCGTGATCCACCACGTGCTGCCACTCCTGGCATGCACTTCTCCGGTGATGGCATGGGTGTCACAGCTGATGTGTTTAACATCAAGGACTGACATGTTCCATGCTAGGAGGATTCCTCCTCTTGTATCAACCGCCGGCAGGAAAGCAAACCCATCAAAAGATGGGCCTAAACATTGCATTACGGTAAAGCGGTCAATGACAGCTAATTTTGTCTCCTGGATACAGACCAAGTTAACACTAACAGTGTCGAAGAACTCCCTAACAGCATCTTTTCTAGCAGGGTCGTTCAAACCCCTGCCATTCCAACTCCCTACTTCTATGTTACAATCCATAAAAACTATGTTTAGGACTCCAGCCGGCGAAATTACTGCACCCGCACCTCCACAGCCACCCCACGGATGGCTCTCTCAGGATCATTGGTCGCTGGCATCTTCTTGCCAAATACTCCAGCAAGCACTCTCAGCTGCTGCTCACGAAGCGGGGAATCGAAGAGGGCACGGAAGCCACGCAGATGATCCTCATTAACCACAAGGTCTCCTGACGTAATACCGAGAGCATTCAGCAAGACTGTGTCAGCTGCCGAAGCTTTGCGGTTCTTCCTTGTTGTGGTCGGTGTTGGTGGCGGCGCTGCCAAGTTGCTCCTCATTGATCTTCTTGGCGTAAAGGGCTCAGCTTCAGGCCTGAGTCGCGATGCTTCCACCTCACGGAGGAGAGGTGGCGCCAGTATCTTGAGAATCGAAGCACAGAACCCTTTGATGTTCAGAAGTTCCACCGCATCAGGGTTCTTGAGCGCTACTCCTGTCTCTGCCTCTGTCTGGACTTGATGGGCCAACTGGCCCGGAATCGAGTCTGCCGTGTCACTCAAGGGCCCAACTACCTTCGGGCTCCCACTATCTTCATGGGCCGACCCCTCCGCGGTGAGAGAGACTTGTATGTACTCCTCCCGGTTAAGGCTCTCCGAGGCGGATCCCACCGGGCATAGGGACGAAGAAACTTCTGGCGTCTTGTCACGACCAGTCCCCACGCACAAAGGATCACGAGCCGATCCTGCACCCACTCCGGGATCGTCAACAGCCACTTCTCCTTCCGCGAGAAGGATCTGGATGTCCCCCTCTGCTCTCACGCCAGCGGTCGCACACAGGTTGCCCAGCTCGTCCTCCAACGGTGCTGGGGCAGCTTTTGTTCCTTCGGCGACCTCTTTTTACTTGGTCCGCACAGCAGAAGAAGAAACTGGCGTCTGGCCCCGGTTTGCTAGCGCCTGCGCCCCGGCTTGTTGGTATGCGGCAGTAGAAACAGCTTTCGTACCCGCATCCAGATCAAAGGCTGGAACACGTGGGGTCACCATGCGCGGACCGGTCTCTGATGACACGTGGGCACCCCGCCAGCCCTCCATTGGAGGCAGATGCCAATC
Source organism: Poa pratensis (assembly GCA_947311845.1). NCBI lineage: Eukaryota > Viridiplantae > Streptophyta > Magnoliopsida > Poales > Poaceae > Poa > Poa pratensis. Next base: position 42,695,897 of record CAMZMU010000089.1, on the reverse strand, counting down.
CAACGACGGAGAGAGCGCCTGTCTGTATGAGCGTTGGCCTGCTCCGCCACCAGCGCCGCCAGCACCTCCACCGGCGCCGCCACCGCGGCGATCTGGCACCCCCCTCTGCCATGGAAGACGCCGCAGCGACCAGTCACTCCCGGGGGAGCCCGGAGGACGGGGGAGGCCGCTCTGATCACTGTCCGACGAGCCGTGCATCACCCAAGCCTCATTCCTCGGCGTGCTCTCCACAACGCCCTCGACATGGATCAGAACTCTGTAGCGGAGTGTAGCTGCATCCTCTCGGGGCCTCGCCAGCGGCGGACTGCGGGACTCGTCAAAGAATTCACGCACCGGTGACGGCGGGTCTGCCTCCTCCTCCGGCTCCGGGATGACCAGCGTGCGCGCGGTAGGGATGATCTCCATGTTGTCCGTCCAAGCGCTGAGCCGAAACAGAGCTAGGTCCTCGCGAGAGCCCGTAGCCGGCGCCACGGAATCAACAATGCAGGACGTGCCCAACAGCTCCTCAGCGATCTCGCGCTCCCAAGCATGCGCCGGGACACCCTCAAGGACCAAGTGAACCTTGGAACGCATGGTGACACCGGTGGCTTGGGCTTGCCTATTCCACTTCCTGCAGCTGAACTTGCAGCCGCGATGCTCCAGAGCGGGGAGCGCCAAGACGGCGTCGCGGTGCTCCGCCGTGTCGATGACCACCAGGAAATCCTCCGGCTGGTAAACATGCACCGTGAAGCAGCCCGCCGGGATGTTGGCATTGAGCGCCACCGCGTCACGCACAAACTCCTTAGTAACCACCGGACGGTTGCCGTTAACACACACCACCAGCGCGAACTTGAGGCACCGCTCCAGAGCGCACATCCGCGGCGAGCGCCGCACCACACAGAGCGGAGCATCCGCAAGGGGCTCCCAGGACTCCACAGCAGGGGAGGCCGCCTGAACTTCCGGGCGCGGCGGGCCGGCGTCAGGGGCGCGGCGAGGTTGCGGTGGTGGCCGCTGGGGTTGCGCGCCCGGGAAGACGCCAGGTTGACGGCGAGGGTGGGACGGATCTCCAAGGCCACCCTGAAAGGCCCCAGCTTGACGACGAGGATGAGACGGGTCGCACAGGCCGAGCACGCGGTGTCCCGGCAGGCCCAGCCGCGGCGCGTCTTGTGTCGAGTGACGTGCCACCTTGGCAAGCGCAGCACGACGGAGCTCGTCCTCCGACGAAGGACTCCGCGGCCGCTTGCACTCCTCCGCCACATGGCCCTCCACACGACAACGAGCACAGACTACCTTGTTGGTGCACTCGGCCTTGCGGTGCCCTGGTTGGTAGCACTTGAAACAGAGGCCATGCAACTCCGGCGGCACAGGATCACGCGAGGGCCCTGCATCCGCGCGCCTCTCCTGGCGGCGCCGCCACATCGACTTGCGCGACGGCCTTGGCTGCTCCCATGGAGCCTGGATCTGACCCTCCTCAAGAACCGGCGGCGCCGGCCTTGACTCAACCTCCGGCGACTCACGACCAGAGGACTCATCGGAGAGACCCATGCCAGACACCGCCAGACGCTCGCCGCTCCGGCGGAGCTCTGGGGGCGCCGACGAGGGACTCGAGCCGACTCTCTGCCACTGAAGAACTCGCTCCACACGCTGCCTCGAGTCACCCGAAAAAGAAGGGGAACCCGCCATGGGACAGGGAGGGGGGCGCGCCGGCGATGAGGCGAGCGCCGGCACGGGGAAGGTGGGCGCCGAGGCCGGAGTGGCCGGCGGCGAATCTAGAAGCGGCGGGCGGGAGCCATAGGAGGGGATCTCGGGTTGAGCTTGATGTGGAAGCGTTTGAGGTTTGTGAACGTCTCTCGCAAGTCATCGAGTAGTGTGTTTTCCTCCCTTGTTGTGATGACAATGTCATCTGCGTAGACCTGGACGTTTCGCCCAATTTGCTTCTTGAGGCAGTCTTGCATCATACGCTGGTAGGTTGCGCCTGCATTCTTGAGCCCAAAGGGCATGGTTGTGTAGCAGTAGACCCCGAGCGGGGTTATGAACGCCGTTTTCTCTTCATCTTCTTCCTTCATCCTTATCTGGTGGTAACCCGAGTAAGCATCCAGGAAGGACAAGCGAGCGCACCGGCGGTGGAGTCGATGATTTGGTCGATTCGAGGTAGTGGAAAGTGATCCTTTGGACAGCATTTATTGAGTGCTGTGAAATCTACGCACATCCGAAGGATATCTGTGTGCTTCTTCTCTACGAGTACGGGGTTGGCCACCCATTGTGATTTCTTGATCTCTCTGATGAAACCTGCAGCGAGTAGCCTGTCGACTTCGGCTTCGACTGCGGTTCTTTTTGGGCCGGATATGCGGCGCATTGTTTGCTTGACTGGTTTAGCATCTGGAAATAATTGGAGAGAGTGCTCGGCGAATTCCCTGGGAATACCTGGCATGTCGGCTGGACACCACACAAATATATCACAGCTCTCACGGAGGAATTTGACGAGCGCGCTTTCCTATGCGATAGGCAGACTCGACGAGACATTAACTGTCTTGGTCGGGTCAGTCGGGTGCACCTGATGCGATCTTGTGTCATTGGTGGCATTGAATGCTCTGTCGACTGCCACCTTTTTGTGCTCCGGCATAAGTGTTCGATCGTTAGAGACCGCTAGATCGACGAGTGTTGCTTCCATGCCGAACATCTCAGAGATTTTGCTAAACTCTCGGTCGCAAGAGTCAGACTTTTGGAAGTTTCCCTTGACTGTGATTACTCCTTTTGGTCCAGGCATTTTTAGCTGGAGGTATGCGTAGTGTGGCACCGCCATGAATCGAGCGAACGTCGGGCGTCCAAGTATGGCATGGTATTGTGACTTCCAGTCGACAACTTCGAACTCAATCGACTCTGTCCTGAAGTGGTTCTTGTCCCCGAACGTTACGTCGAGTTGTATGGTGCCTTCTGGGCTTATTGCTTTGCCTGGGACGATACCGTGAAAGGTATTTGAAGATCTTGGCAGGTTTTCGACTGACCTGTTCATTTTGCGGAGCGTATCTGCGAAGATGATGTTTATGCCGCTGCCGCCATCCATGAAGAACTTGGACATGGCGTAGCCTCCAATTTGTGCGTCGAGTACCAGAGCAGAGTGCCCTGGACGAACGACCGATGGTGGGTGGTCCTCTCTGCTGAAGCTTATTGCAGTTTCGGATCCCTTCAAGAATTCAGTTACGGCGGAGGTGACATGACCGCCATATTTACTTGTCGAGTGCGAAGTTTTTGCTCCCTGTTGGAAGGGCGACCTTTCTGTACCATGTACATCTGCCCTTGGGGGGAGGGTACTGAGGTTCGTCCACCCGAGGTACTTGTTGTATGGCACCCGCGATGTTGCCGCCTGCTGCAGGCTGTGGTGGTGGTGGTGGCATCAGAACGGGTACATTGGCTGGCTGCGGCGTAGCTACGGGTGCGGGTGTGGCTGCTGCCTTTCTGAGATTTATGTAATCAGTCGCCATTTGGTCGAATTCTCTGCAGTTTCTCATCGAGTGATTGGAGCAGTTTTCCGTCTTCTCCCTTGTACAGGTGGAATCTGCAATCAGCATCCATCTTTTCTTCGAATGATCGCTCTGATTGTGCACCGGAGCGCGACTTGCGCCAGTCTTTCCTCTTGTAGCTATCACTGCGTTGGCCGCGGTCTCGACTGTCCCGGCGATCATCTCGACTGTCCCGCGATCATCTCGACTGTCCCGTCGATCTTCTGACCGTCGGTCGCTTCTGTCTTGGTCATTGCGGGGTGTGGAAACCCAGCCGCCATGAACTCGGGTCTCGTCGTCGTAGTGACGTTTTGAACGCTTGCGCCTTCGGTCGTCTCTGTATGAGTCTCTGCGGCTTCGACTGCCACTTTCATGATTGTCACGGGGTGAGGACCCGCGTGTGGTGCGCGCCATGTCTTCTCCGTCTGCCCACTCAGTCGCGATCATCAAGAGGTTAGCCACAGAGGTTGGCTTTTTGCGACCAAGTGCTTCTTTGAAGTCCCGCCTGGCGAGGCCCATTATGAAAGCGTCCATGGCCATATCTTCTGAAATTACTCCGACTGAGTTGCGTATCTCAGTCCATCGTCTGATGTATGACCTCAACGTTTCGTCTGACCGTTGAACGCAAGCTCGCAGCTCCTCGAACGTTTTTGGGCGCTCACATAGAGGCTCGAAGTTTTTGATGAAGTCAGTGCGGAAGTGATCCCACGAGTCGTATGTTGATGGAGGTAAGGCCTTGAGCCAGTCGCGGGCTGTGCCTTCGAGCATGAGTCGTATGTATTGCATGGCTGTGATGTTTGTGCCTCGCTGGCACGCGACAGCCAGCCTGTAGTCTTCCAGCCACCCTGAAGGTTCCTGTCGACCCGTGTACTTGGGCTGTTCAGATGTAAGTTTGAACCCTTTGGGCATCCGTGTCTCGCGGACGCGTCGAGTGAAGCACAGAGCTCCATGTGGCTACTGTAAGATCTGCGTGATCTGCTCCTGGACCTGCGCCTACGTGAGCCGCTTCTTTCCTTCGAGTGGTGGCGGCGACCACTGTGATTATGCTCTTCACGACGCGTGTCAACTAGGGCACGGTCTCGACTCCCCCTGGAGTTTTTGGAATTTGGCGTATGGCCTTCGCCGCTAAGGCGAGTGATTTGATCTGTTGGCGATGTAGTTTTGCATTGGGGTCATCAGCTGGAGGCTTGATTGCCTCTAGGTATGCTGCAGCGGTAAAGAGAGCACCCGCAGCTGTTTTGGGTACTGGCACTCCCTCCTCGTCGTATGTCATGAAAGAGTTGCCTAGGTTGCGGGTGAGTGCCGCCCTCTCATCCGGCGAGAGATGTGACAGCCTTGATCTGGGTCTTGTGTCTGCTCGCCCGGTGGAGCTCAGGGAGAGCTGTCTTCTTCGCGCACTCGACAAGCTAGCCTGCTTTTTACGTTCTTCGAGTGTTGCTCTGATCTGCTACAGTCGAAGTGATTCTTGCCAGTTGAAGTACTGGAAGGTCAGCATCTCCTCCCGTGTTGCGTCTGCTGGCATCATTGTGCACTCCTTGATAACTTTATCTGCTTTTGCTGCCATCTCAGCAGTAATTGTGAGATTTGTGACTCCGTCCGGCATAGTAACCGTGCACGGGAACTCTGTAGGCCTGCGACTGGCAGCAACATCAGATGATTCTGCGGCGTAGGCAACGTAGACCTGCTGGGGTATCACCCGAGGGTATGTGTATGTGTTTTCGAGTCCCATCATGGACTCGACGTCATCATCAAGGCTCATGTCGGAGTCGATATGCCCATCGAGTGGTCCGTCTAGACGGATTTCGCTGTCGATGCCTTCATCGCCTATGCTCATCTCGGCGTCGGCGAAGTTGTTATGAATCTCGAAGTCGAGTTTGTTGTTGGTGCGGATCTCGGAGTCGACGTAGTTGTCGATATGAGTTTCGGTCCCGTCGAAGTCGCTGAGTGAGATCCCGCAGTCGAAACTATCCTCGAGTGGGAGATCGAGCTCGGATCGTTTGTGCGGTATGCTGATTCGGCCTCCTCGCCTTGGAGTTCTTCAATGAGCTCGTTGATCTCTCGTGTGGACATGGTTGTTGCAGACGAGCAAGCTTGGAGGATCGACGATGGTATGGACGCAGTTGATGGATCCGCAGTCGAAGGGGCCGCAACCGATGGAGCCTCAGGTGCGGAAGTCGCGAGTTGGCGTGGATCCGTCAAGTCCTGCACACCAAGCTTGTTGACGAAAAAATTGAACGAACCAACGGTTAAACCCAAACCTAACTCGAGATCGGAGAAGGTCTCCTGGAATTCTGGTGAGTGTGGCTCGAAATCCATCAGAGGATCTGATGTGCTTTTTGCAGGTGAAGCTGGCGTGCTGCCGTTTGTCGAGTGAGTCGGCGAGTTGCCGTGTGCCGCCCGAGTCGGCGAGTTCTGGTTTGTTGATGCAGCCGGCGAGTTGCCGTTTGTAGATCCGATCGGCGAGTCGCCGTTTTCCGATGGAACCGAAGAAACCGTGAGTCCAGCACTATTCTTTCCCACAGACGGCACCAATTGACGAGGGGTTAACTCTTCAAATCCCATGGTTAGGACCTAGGGTTGAGATTATGGGGAGAGAACTTGGTAGTACTGGTAGTTTCGTCGGCTGACAAGCAGAGGCAAAGATTTACCCAGGTTCAGGCCCCTCGGGTGGAGGTAAAGACCCTACTTCCTGCTTGTCTGTTATTGATCGTGTGGGATTATGCGGTTACAAGGAGGATCCGGCGAGACGTCGATCTTGCTAGAGCTTTTGGTGGTTCGAGTATGGATTGCCTAGGATCGACGGCCCTCCCAGCCTTTATAAGAGACTGGGTCTCGGGAGTCCATAACCGACCCTGGTTACATGTAAGGAAAGTACAAACCGACTATGCCTATGTCTAATCTTGGAGGGTACTCCATCTTGTTGGGCCTTTCGTCATGGGCTTCATGTAGCCTCTTGATAGTTGGGCCTTAGTCGACACGTGCACCAGGCCCCTTACAGTAGGGTACCCGAGATGTATATCCTTGTCAACCGCCTACTGCCTCGAGCAAAAGATGGTCGCTGACGCCCTCGCTGACGTCGACGCCCCCGTCTCCGACGACGCCCTCGTGTGGAACACCATCAAGGGCCTCCACGACCACTACAAGGACATCGGCAACCTCGCGCCTCTCCTCCGGCCGTTCCCCACCTTCCTTGAATTTCGCAACATGCTTCTTCACCAGGAACTCAAGCCGGCCTCCACGAGCTCGTCGCCGCCAACGGTCTTCTACTCTGCTCCTGCCACCGGTGGTCCTCGCGGGGGACCCGCGCCTCCTCCACCACGTCCGGCAGGCTTCGGCGCTCCTGCGCCTTTCAGCGCCCCCACCGGCAACGGCAACGGCCGCTACAGGGGAAGAAGAAGAACTGGCACGGCGGCGCTCCCTCCTTCCCCACCATGCAGAACCCCTGGACCGGCGCCATCCACATGTACCCCATGATGGGTCCTGGTGCACCCGCCCAGGCCGCTGGCTACACCGCTCCCGCCAGCCTTCTCGGCCCCATGCCTCGCCCGCCGCATCGTCCTCCGGCTCAGGGTTACATGGCCCTGCCTGCTCCGTCGCCCACGCCCCCACCGGCGACGTACTCCTACCACGGCCAGCCCGTCTACGGCACCTCCTCGGCACCGACATGGGATCCATCCGCCCTCGCGAGCTACTTCAACACCATGAGCCTCCAAGCCCCTGCGGAGTGGCACATGGACACCGGCGCCTCCGTCCACATGTCTTCGGACGCTGGTAACCTCACCTCTCTTTCTTCAACTCCTCCACATCAACATGTCATCGTTGGTGATGGTTCCTCTATTCCTGTTACCCACTCCGGTCATGTCCATCTATCCACTTCTCCTAGTCTTACACTTCGTGATGTCCTTGTTACTCCTCGTATCGTTAAGAATTTAATTTCTGTCCGTCAATTTACTACTGACAACTTCTGTTCGGTTGAATTTGACCCGTGGGGCTTTTCTGTGAAGGACCTCAGGACAGGGAGCGTGATTCTCAGGTGCAGTAGCTCGGGTGATCTCTATCCGCTCACTACCTTGTCGCACGCTCTCACCGCCATCACCGCCGACTCCACCATTTGGCACCGGCGCCTCGGCCATCCTGGTCACGACGCTTTTCGGCGCCTCGTCTCGTCGTCTTAGCTCCTTCTCAATAAAGTGCACAAGGACCCTAGTTTATGCCATGCTTGTCAACTTGGCCGTCATGTTCGTTTACCTTTTTTTGCCTCCACTACTCGTACCAATTGACCTTTTGAGTTAATTCATTGTGATTTGTGGACTTCTCCTATTCCAAGTGTATCGGGTTACAAATATTATCTTGCCATTTTAGATGATTTTACACACTATTTATGGACGTATCCATTGCGGCAAAAATCTGAAGCGTTTGGTTTCTTGTCTAATTTTCGCTCTGATATCGCCACACAATTTTCTCTTTCTCTCCAAGCGATACAGTGTGACAACGGCCGCGAGTTCGAAAATCGCGCTCTTCAGGACCTTGCTGTCCAACACGGGATCCTCCTCCGCTTCTCGTGTCCATATACATCTCCGCAAAATGGTAAAGCTGAACGTATAATCCGCACTATTAATGACATTGTCCGCACTTTGCTTTTTCAAGCGAGCTGCCTCCCAAATTTTGGGTTGAAGCTCTTCATACGTCCACCTACCTTATAAATAGACTACCCACAAAAGCCCTAGCCGCCCCATGTCCTTTCTTTGCCCTTTTTAGCAAAACTCCCGACTATGCTCTTCTTCGCACGTTTGGTTGTTTGTGCTACCCCAACATGGCATCCACCATGTCTAATAAACTCTCACATCGCTCTGTCGCATGTGTCTTTCTCGGTTACCCTTCTAACCATCGTGGCTACCGTTGCATGGACCTCGAAACCCGTCGGATCATCATCTCACGCCATGTGATTTTTGATGAAAATCAGTTTCCGTTTGCTCCACACTTTTCTGTCTCTAATATGCAGCAGCCGACCTCTACGCCACCATCGGATGCCGATCCGATCGACGTACTGGACTCGGTCCCCGTGCCGCCCATGCATGCTGGGCCGCGTCGCGATGTTGGGCCGCCTCGGTCGCCTGGACTGCGCTCCGTCTCTTCCGTGGCTGCCTCTGAGCCGGGCTCGTCGCCCTCGCGCCACTCGGCCGCGCCCACACTGGTCCACTCGGCTGCGCCTACACCGGCCCACTCGCCGGCCCAGATGCCATCTCCTGCGTCGGGCTCTCCCTCGACGCTGTCGCCTGCACACGGCCCATCTCCAGCGGCGTCTGCTGTCGACTCCGACGCTGTCGCCTCTCGTGACGCAGCATCCTCTACGTCATGCTCGTCTTCGACTACGACACCGCCATCGTCGCCGCCTCCTCGGCTAGTGACGCGCCGACCAGCCCCTGTGGCGGTTCCCCATCACATGGTGACGCGACGTCAGGCCGGCAAGATCATCGGTCCACCTGACCGTCTCAACCTCCACGTCGACACTCTCGCTGCCTCTTCGCCGCTCCCTAAGTCTGTTCGTGGTGCCCTAAAGGACCCGAATTGGCTCGCTGCGATGACCGATGAGTATGCTTCTCTTCTTGCCAACGACACGTGGGATCTCGTCGTCCCACCGCCCAACGCCAACGTCGTCTCCGGCAAATGGATCTTCCGTCACAAGCTCAAGACGGATGGCACCCTCGATCGCTACAAGGCTCGATGGGTGCTGCGTGGTTTCTATCAGGAGCACGGCATCGACTTCGATGAAACGTTCCGCCCGGTGGTTAAACCGGCTACCATCCGGGTGATCCTCTCTGTTGCTCTCTCCTCCAACTGGAAGATTCGCCAACTAGACGTCAAGAACGCCTTTCTCCACGGGAAGCTCTCTGAGCTGGTCTTCTGTCACCAGCCCACTGGGTTCGTCGATGCTACGCACCCTGATCATGTGTGCCGCCTCAATCGCTCCCTCTACGGCTTGAAGCAAGCTCCTCGCGCGTGGTACCATCGATTCGCCACCTTCGTCACCGGTTTTGACTTCACCTGTTCCAAGTCGGACACGTCCCTCTTCGTTCTTCATGGATCGTTGGGTACGGCATACCTCCTCCTCTACGTCGACGACATCATCCTCACGGCCTCGTCTTCGACCTTACTTGGGTGTGTCATCACGGCCCTCAGCGCCGAGTTTGCCATGACCGACATGGGCGAGCTTCATCACTTCCTCGGCCTTGCCGTTCGACGTGACACCCATGGGATGTTCCTCTCCCAGACTCAGTACGCTCTCGAGATCCTCGAGCGTGCTAGCATGAGCTCGTGTCATCCGGCTTCGACACCTGTGGACACCTCTCCGAAGCTCGCTGCTACTGCTGGGCCTCCTGTTGGCGACCCTACGGAGTATCGCAGTCTCGCTGGCGCTTTACAGTACCTGACATTCACTCGTCCGGACATTGCTTATGTCGTGCAGCAGATTTGCCTCCATATGCATGACCCACGTGAGCAGCATCTGTCGCTGGTCAAACGCGTTCTCCGCTACGTCCAGGGTACCTCCACCACGGCCTTCAGCTTGCGCCGTCTCCCACGGATCGTCTCGTGGCCTACACCGATGCAGACTGGGCCGGCTGCCCAGACACTCTTCGCTCCACTTCTGGATACTGTGTCTTTCTTGGTGACAACCTTGTTTCCTGGTCGTCGAAGCGACAGCACACAGTCTCTCGCTCTAGTGCCGAAGCAGAGTATCGGGCCGTCGCCAATGCCGTCGCTGAAGCCAGTTGGCTCCGTCAGCTACTCCACGAGCTCCATCGACCGCTCCCCACTGCCACAGTTGTCTTCTGTGACAATGTCAGCGCCGTCTACATGTCCACGAATCCGGTTCAGCACCAACGCACCAAACACATCGAGATCGATCTTCACTTCGTCCGTGATCATGTGGCCCTTGGTCAGATTCGAGTTCTTCACGTCCCCTCGGCTCGGCAATTCGCGGACATCTTCACCAAAGGTCTGCCCTCACCATTGTTCTTGGACTTCCGATCCAGTCTCAGCGTCCGAGAATCTCCCGTTGTGACTGCGGGGGATGTTAGACAACCCGAATAATGTCTAGGATATTCGGTTGTACCTGCCATACTAGTGCTTGATCTCCTGCTTATAATCAGCCATTATGGTTAGGATTTGTAATCATTTGTTTCCATGTAATATGCTATATATATGAGATAACAGGAAACCCACCATCGTGTGGTTCATTACCCTTTCTTCTATTTCTATCAATGTCGAAGACTGATGCCCTGTCCGCAGCGCTCTGTCCAGACCTCATGGACGTGTAAGTACACCTCGGTCTTTAAATAGATAGCATATTACAAAGTGTACAGTCTAAATTTGGCTCACGCCATGCAAAATGATATTTCAGATTGTTCCTCAATGATGTGTATTTCTAACACTCTTATTCTTCTACTTTAATACTTTACATCACAAGATGCTCATGTAAATGATCAATATAAGGAGTATCCAGGTACCTCACTTGCTACAGACCACCCGAACCTTGAAGTTAACAGATCAGGGTACTGCATCTGCTTATATCTGCGCCTCTGAATATATCTTCGCACCAATCCCATTTTGCGTTCCAAAGACCATCATTGCTCATATGCAGGCAGGATAATGAGAAGAGCCGATTGAACAGATTAATAATGTCACATTCACAAATCCGCTTCCTGCTGTGTTTTTATTCTCCTTAGCATCTTCAGGTTTATGGTAAATATCTCTCATTGATCAATGCAAAATATTCAGGCTGGCTGTGACCAAACATTTATCTAGGAATAATAATCATTCACGAACCTGGATAGAAGAAGTCCCTGAAGCCACCTGGAGGGCCTAATTGTTATCTGTGCATATGAAAATATTTTAGATCTTGGATTTAAATGTTTTGCATAATAACAGAGTATATGCTGCTTAATTGAGCTTGCGTACATATTAAAGGAATACCCCTACTGTCTTGAGTTCTGCAAAGATTTACATATTGCTGGTGACAACCCCATGGTACCGTGGCTCCAGGATCAAATCAAGCAGCTAGAGGAGTTCCAGGAGGATGAAAGCTATTCCGGCCGAAGATTGTAATAAATCCTTGTATATTTATAATGTGCTCCCTCCTTTCCGAAATAATTGGCGTGGTTTCGGGATGGAGGGAATAGTAATTAGGCATGGATTTTTAATGTACATGCTCTTCTCTTTTGTACAAGCTGATTGGTGATGTGTCACTGCACAAGATGAATGTAATTGCTGCAATATGCTTATAGACGGTATCGACCGATCATAGGACTCTGAAAACAGTCTAAGCTAACTTGTGTTTTTCTGCTATGTTACTAATTCATAAGCTGACCATCTATTATATAATTAAAACACAGGATAACCAACGGTGGAGATTTGTCAAAAGTTAACCATTATGTACAAACGGTGGAGATTAATTAGGACAAGATATAGATCGACGTGATTCCACATGGAAACTAAGAAGTACGGATGGATGTCCGGCCTCCACACGTTCAAGAATTTGGAAAGCAAAAAAGTCCATGGTTAGGAAGTTACACCATACGTAAGGATAGACTTAGAAAAAAGACATGGACAGGTGTTTGGCCTGACCACGTTCGTGGATATGTAGATTCAAGTGGACACTAACCGATGGCCCAATGCGCGCGGACTCAATATAAATCATGGACGCCTGGAGACGACCAAATAGGCAGTCGACAAATCGAACGATGCCGACCGAAGGAGCAATCGAATCCGAGGTGCAGCTGGTAGGCTACATCAACAACGAGCTGCGAGACGACGCCGGCCGGCGACCCCATTATCTCCGGCGACCACAGGACGGAGCGCACAAACATGGAGGAGATTACCTTGAGGGGTTGGGCACTTCGGGTTGTCCACGATGTATCACCGATCGGTCTGAGTTTTTTAGATTGATCGATCCCAGTCGTAGAGGGATTAAATCTTCACCAAGGCTACGAGTGAGACACTACTAGGGCAGGTCCACGACATCCCGTCGGCACCATGCACCCAAGCATAATCACCAGCATGTTCAAGGATCCAATCCCCGGCCCAGACGGATGAAAGATTGTACCCTCGACAGGCCGGAGATTCCTAGATCGATCGGGTCTAGAGAATAATTGTTATGCTGGTCATCGGAACTCTGGCAATGTGCGTACCTCGGCCGGCGGCCTCGCATGGCCAAATCCGGTACCAGCTAAGGCCGGGAAGAAGTTCACGATACTCTGTGTCCAGGCTGTGGTCGACCAGCAGAATTGCACGGTGGCTGGATCAACGCCGCGATAGCTGTAATGGCGCTGGCGGCAGAAGATTGCAGCGGCATATGTGTGCTAATGAACGCCTACAATCATGGTCGTACAGCAAGCGGGTCGTCGTCTGCGATAAACTACAGCAGCTTGGCCTAGCAAGGAAACCGAGCTTGATGCCGTTCTGACCGACGTAGATGGATCTCCTCGCTAGAATATCTCCTCCCAGAGCATGTAGCTTCCGATTGCATTTATTAAATTCGGGGAATTACTTCATCTATGTGGCATGGCGAATCGTGCACTATGCTTGCTCGCCACCGCCGGGTGACCACGAAGTTCGCGCTGCCCGACGTCTCCAAGAACGAGCTCAGCCTGTCAGTACCTGATCCACATGCTCTGAAGTTTCAACTACACATATTGTCACGATCGATTGACATGCAGTTCTTTGGAGTTGAGAACTGCTCGAGAGGGTGATGATTTGAAATCAGATCAGTATGGATGAAGTCGATGTATAGGAACGTAGGTCCAATCAGGATGTAGCTGTCCTCTGTCCTGGATACGTGTTCATGCTAGAAGGATGCGGTTTCCTCAACTGCATTATAATGCGCCACCGCGTCTCCATCGGTGTCTCACTGCAGGAAAAGCTGAAGGATAAAGGGATCACAGGTGAGAAGAAGAGCGCGAGCAAGGGAGTTTGTGCAGAATTTTCTTTTGTTCTGTTATCCCTGACTCGAATAGGTTTAACACTTCCTGTGCATTTCACTAACGTATAAATTTTACTAAGCCTTTGAAAGGAATCAATATTCATCACTAAGTGCACTCCAAGTAGGTTCAACAAGCTGGTAAGTGGTAACTACCTGAAGCTGAAGACATGGATGGATGGTTGAGTGAAGCCTAGGTGAAACAGAGTGATTAAATGGTCTCAGTATCATGGACATTTCAATTGGTCTTCATTGCAAGTGCTATACGGTCTATCAGGTATCAGAATCAACTGGAAGATGCACATGTTCACATTGTGGTCCCAAGATTAAAACACAGACTTTTTTCCTCTCTTTTATTCACACATGGATGAATATGTGTAGATCCCGTATGCAAGCAAATTTGTAAATAGAGGCAAATACTAATTATTTACCTCATCGGTTTTCTACTAATTATGTTCCTGAGGTGCAGAATTGAACGCTTCATGTTGTACACTCTCATGTTTTGTTATTAGAAAATCATTCGACTAATGGTGTCACTAGATTTCCTAACGTGAATAATTTTGCCTCTATGCTGCACAGAAAGTTGCCTTGCACCGAATGAAGTTTATATGAACGATTACGACAACGTCTGCCCGATATGAGTACCAAGAATCAACAGAACCATTCACCACGGTGCTGCATGCATGGAGCACCATCATTGGCTTTAGTTGATGCATATCTAAAAGTGTTATTTTTGTTTTCAGCATCTGCTCACTGTGCGCTTTTCCATATTTTACTGGAATCTCTAGAAACTACGAAACTTTTACATATTCAGTATCATCTAATCATCTGCGCGCAAACCAATTGGCACAAATTCCTGAGATGTTTAAGTGTACTTCAAAATTACGTTTTCTAGCTGATGTTTTTCTTGACATATTCTGACTTTTCTTTCAAGAGCTCTTTGCATTTTCATTTAATTTTTTCTGGGTCTTACCTTCCATTTAGAAGTTGGGCACGTAAGCAACCTCTCTCTAATTTGAAAAAAAAAATTGAATTGGTTTTGCCATACCAAAATAGATACTACTATTCGTCCCACACTTAGTAGTTTCGTGTCTATACTCATCGGTAAAAAAGAGCACTGGGCTCTCCCAAAATGATTTGGGTGCATAACAAGAGTGCTCCGAGACCTCCGGTAATGCACAAATTTCGCATGGTGAAGTATTTCAAATAGGGGCACCAGAGCTATTCATAAGTTATTGTGATAAAATCTAAATTTTGGCAAACCTTTCCAAACCTATGATTTATTTTGACCAGGACACCGTGGGGGTGGCCCTGATGGTTAATTTGCTAATCAAGAGAAAAAAACTAAAAAAAAATCATATTATGTACAAGAGCAAGACCTGTAAAGCAAAATTACCAAGTGCGATTCTGTCCAAGCCAAAAGCTTTGATCTTGGATAACCCTGAACCGACGTGAAATAAGAACAAACTCCATGCAACCAACAACTTCGTTTTGAAACGATTTCTCATCTAGGAAAATAAAGGATGTCACTGCTCAAAGATAACCTAACTCGACTTTCGAGAGAAAAATGGCCCTATAACAAACTTTAGCGAATTAAATTGAGTGACACAGAGATGATGTAGATGTCCAAGCGATAGCAGTTACTCTCCTACATCGTGAATACAAAAGCAGTAAGAAAATTACTTATGTTACTGAGAGTAATCGTTAATTGTACTAAAGATATCGTATAGTTCACAAGAAATATCAATAATGAGCAAGCAAACTTTGTTCATGTTATTGAACATGGCAAATTTACTCCACGTGCAATTAGACACAGTTGATTGGTAGGGCGGCGGAAATAATTCAAGTTAAATGGTAGAGTATGGCCACCACTATACATAATTGAATTTATAATCCTAATTAAACAATGAAATTACTCTGGATTTGCATGTCCACATATGCAAAAGATTTATCACCTGAAAAATGGAAGTATAGGAAAGTTCTAAAATTGAATAGTGTACTTCCTATACGAATTATGGTTTCTTATTTATCTTACATTATGAAAAACTAGATATCAATTTGAAACAAGTTACATTAGATATGAAAATACAAAATATGTATGTGCTAGCCGCGCAATTGCGCGGGCCACCCAGCTAGTTATCCTTATAATATATGCTATGCTAACTAATTGAACTGCACTTTGAGAATTGGTTCGGCAGAGGGTGGTGCCCTGAGTGATTGTATTTCATTTTTTTTCGCACCAGGGTCAGAGCTTCTGAGGATTTAACATACCTGCTAAAACAACACAAAGCCACGTCTAACTATCACTGTTTTAAGAATTTTTGTAAGATCCCATTCAGGCCATTTTTTGTGTGTGCCCAGAACATACTATTTAGATATAGAAGCGTATTTATGAACGGAGATTTCTGCAAGCTTGTAACATACATCAATTGCTTCCGGAAATTAGATCTGAAGCAAGAGACAAATGAACTTCACCAAAAAAATGAACGAAATGCTGAATGTCTCAAGATCTGTACTCAAGCCAAACTGTAGATATTGGGTGGATAATGGAAGAGGATAAAGAAAACATAAAAATATTAAGTTATACGCATGCGAATCATTTGGCTTTCTAGATAAAAATTTCAAAAAACAAAATCCAGAAAGATAACTGTAGTTTTGAATTAGGGACGCTATAACGGGGGAGAAGGAAGAAAAGAATGAGAGACGTGGCACGTGCACACTAACGGATAGAGATAGTGCATGTTTTAGTGCTGAACATTGTATCAGTGGCCATTGTTTCTACATTGTCCCTCTCTGATGTGATTTCAACTGAACCATTAACATGGAAGCTAATCAAATTTGGTTGCATGTGAACATCATATTTGTCGGGATGCTAATCACAAGCATGTTTAGGCACGTGTCAGATCTTTCAGATCATTTTGTGTTGAGCACTCTTATTTTTTATGTTTACATTGGTATGTACTTACAGATGTCGGAGTATGGAATCATTTATTAAATCAAAGCAGTTATTTTATTTACTGTCATCTATTCCTTCATTTGGTAAAATTCGAAAACCACACTCTTTCGTCGCTTTCCACTCTCAGAAGACAAAACTATGCCTAAACAGACAAGCTCTTAATCAGTATTGATGCTTAATAATGTTTGAGCTCACAAAGTTTATTTAGGGAGAAACTATATGTTGTGCCGATATTTGGGGTGTTAAATTTGTGATGAATATTTGATGCTCAGGAATAATTGTACAACAAATTGTTCCCTATGACCATAATAAATTTTTGTTTAGATATACATGTTTCACTTTTGTGGGCCATGCTGTGAGTAAATACATGGATATTTTTTTCGATGTTCTAAAATGCAGGGACTTATGCCCCAAGGTGTTGTTGTTGTTGGAAGGGACCCGGACTAACCGAATTTGAAACAGCCAAAGGAGGTGAATACATGAGCACTCAAAGGATTTTGTCTATATATCTTGCAGAAGCAAGAAAAATAAGATCCGTAGCAGCGCACGGGCATCTAGTTTACCTAAAAGACCAGTCACCTTATTTTGTCGAGTGCAACGCTAAAATACTCGGTATACTTTTTCCGATTGTTGTTTAACGAGTGTAGTACTCGGTAACCTGTCTACCGATATGTTTTCCTCTTTTGCCTTGTATTTGGAATATATCTAAAAAAAAACTTGATTGGAATAGTGAGTATTGTAAGAGCATCAGTGCAATAGGCGGCGTCGCTCCCCACTCGCGGCGCCCAAACAAATAAAATGAAACTCGAAATTCGTCGCATTTCATTCAAATGTTAGGAATTTACATATTTGAACGAAATTTAAACCTAAAAACTACTCTACTGGTGGCGGTAGCGCTCGAACGCAGCGTAGTCGTCGTCCTCCTCCTTCGTGATGCTGCCGCTGGTCCCTGCTCCACGGCCGCTGGTCCCTGCTCCATCGTCGTCCTCCTTGACACGGTTGGGCTCTGCGCCGTCGTCGCCGGTGAGGTCGAAGAAGGGGAGACCCTTCTCCTTCGGGTGCTCCCTCGCTAACCACACGTAGGCCGACAGTAGGTCCAGTGGCGGCACGTCGTCGATCGACGCGGCGAGGGCCGCCAATGCGACGACGTCATCGTCCTTGCCCGCCTGCACGAGCAGCATCTCGATGAGCAGAGGCGACACCGTCTCCTCCGCCTTCACCTTCATCGGCTTTGGTTTTGGTGCCAGGAGCGGCGACGAACGGGAGCGCGACCACAACGAGGCCGAGCGCGATGATGACGACGCCGTGCGTGAGGAGGACCTCGAAGCGGAGCCGAGCGCCCAGCAGCTGGCCGGAGGTGGAGGAGGAGGCGCCATCGTCTCGAGTAGGGGTCTGTCGTTGCGGATGTGCTCCATGACGACGTCGAGCGTGCGGCCAGGCACGCCCTAAAACGTGTCACGTCTGGCAGCGTTCTTGTCCCGCGGCGGCAGGCCAGGGCCATCCCAACGGTTGATATCCAGTAGCGAGCGAAGGTCGACAGGTTCTCAGGATCCCAACGGGGATCGTCGCGCTGTTCCGGCGGCGCCGGGTAGCCGTTGTCCCGTAGTGCCTCCGCCTGCTCGAGAAGGAGAGTGCGCGGCGCGAAGCCGTTCGCTGCCGCGCCTCGAGCTTCCGGCCATCGTCTTTCTTCGCGGCGACGAGGGTTGCAAGGGCGAGGGCGAGGTGTGTGAACGAGAGCGGCGGGCGAGGCCATTTAAGACCGCCTAAGGGCGGTGACATTAACACCGCTGCCCTCGAAAAGGCGCGCCGCATTGACACTGGCATTCAGCGGCAGCGAACAGGCGACGCGACGGCTCACTGCGGCCGCCATCTAGGAAAACGAGGCGTGGCCACGCGGCTTTGACCACCGTCGGTTGAGGTCGCTGTGCCGCTCACAGGGCTGGCCCGTGTTGGATTATTAGGCATAATTTCCATGATTAATTCCAGAATATAAAGCATGATCGCAAGAGCTACTAACATGTTAATCTCGAAAATACTAGAAGTATTAATTAACATGAACAGCAACAAGACATCTACGAACATAGCCATCGGAACATGACGAACGTACCGAACAATTGTAGATGAAGTAGTCGCTGGAGCAGCGACGACAGCATGTTGAGCGGCGACGGTAGCAGCTCGAAGAAGACGACGTTGGAGACGAGTCGCCCGCGGACCCGGAGATCGTCCAGGAAGTCGAGCCGTGATGAAGAACTTGAAAGCAGTCGCGCGGGGCGCTTCCCAAAAACTTTATTCGCCCTCTCCCGTACAGGATCACAAGAACAAGTGGTTCCGGACACCTGCTGTCCCGTTCGCCGGTGCACGCCGGCGCACGCAGGCGCACGGGATGGAGTAGACTACGGTGGCGGCGCAAGGCACGAGATTGGCAAAACCTAGATTGGTTCGGTATGTGACGGCGCACGGTAGTGCAAGGCAATATATAGTGCGGTTCAGGAAA
The DNA here is from genome assembly GCA_947311845.1 of Poa pratensis. Lineage (NCBI taxonomy): Eukaryota > Viridiplantae > Streptophyta > Magnoliopsida > Poales > Poaceae > Poa > Poa pratensis. The sequence continues at coordinate 42,676,992 of CAMZMU010000089.1, read as the reverse complement.
CCCTAACGGGTAGAACGTGGGCCGGCCACGTCGCACACGTTCAAGTCGGTTACAGCAGCCCACGATCCGGTAGCGATCCGAATTGGCTAAGCTGTACACGTACGCTAACACGACTCGATTTTCCTGAACAGCAAAAATATAGGCATCGGCTCGGCTCATTCCCGCAACCCGTGTCGTGTCGTGACGAGACGGACGGACGGACGGACGGACGGCGGCGGAGGAGGAGGAAGAGTGCGCACGAGAGAGCCTTCTATTCTCAACTAGCACACCAAGTGGTACAACACTCCACTATATAAGGTGGTGTTTGTCTCCTCCAACTAGCAATGTGGGACTAAACTTTAGCACCACTTTGCACCTCCAAAATTCTGCCATGCACATGGGCCAATTTGAGATTTTCAGATTTGCTTATTTGGGCTGCCCCATATTGGGCCCAAATTCTAACAATCTCCCACCAGATCTCAAATTCCCATTTAGAGATTTTGCCAAACCTCGTTTCTTGTTTATATACCAGTGTTTCAGCAGAGACTGTTAAGTTGAACTTCCGCCTAGAGCTTCAAGCTACATCTACCAGCAACTTGAACAATGGATGAACCTTGAATTGCAAGTTTGGTGCCAATAGACTTCACTCAAAGTCATAATCAGTACGTGGCTGCCAGTAGCCTACCCCGCGGGTGGAACATATGCGTCATACTCCCTGGTCTCTTCATGAGCTTACTAGAGATCACCCAAATCTCATAGACTGCGACGTTTAACAGTCGGACTCATATAGGTGTGTTCTTTCAAGGTCGCTCTGTAGGATAGCACCTTTGATACGAATAGCCAACAGAAACACATTAAGGCATATTGCCAACATGCCTTACAGAATGTGAGAGTTATGCATCTTCCCACGGAGAGGGTTACAAAATAACTCTCCTCAGTTAAACCACTAGCTTGTTCTTCCTAGGTCCTAATTCACAGGATCTCCGATCACATAGCTAGGTTGGGTTACCACTATGGTGTAACTCTCACGGGTCTCAAACCCATCTCCCTCGATGCACTAGCTATCACATTACGTGATAGTCCCTTCGTAAAGGGATCTGCCAGGTTTTTGTCTGTTTGAATATAACTAACAGTTATTACTCCGGAGTTTCTCATTTTCCTGACAGACTTCAAGCGTCTTTTGACGTGTCTTGATGACTTCGCGTTATCCTTAGCACTGTTCACTTTCATGATAACCGTTTGGTTTTCACAGTTCATAAGGATGGCCGGTGATGGTTTCTCAACCACCGGCAAGTCCATCAAGAGCTCACGCAGCCATTCTGGCTCAACAGAAGCTGTATCTAAAGCAGCAAGTTCTGCTTCCATGGTTGACCTCGTCAAAATGGTCTGTTTGCAAGAACTCCATGACACTGCGCCACCCCGAAGAATAAATGCATATCTACTTGTGGCGTAGAGTTCATCAACATCTGAGATCCAGTTCGCATCACAGTATCCCTCAAGCACCGCAGGGTGTCCTGAATAGTGAATCCCATAACTCATTGTACCGTTCAGATAGCGCATGACCCTTTCAAGTGCATGCCAATGATCAATACCTGGGTTAGACATGAACCTGCTCAACTTGCTCACAGCAAATGAGATATCAGGTCTCGTCGCGCTCGCAAGGTACATGAGTGAACCGATCACTTGAGAATATCTTAATTGATCTCTCGTTTCCTTTTTGTTCTTTCTGAGTGTCACACTGGGATCATAGGGTGTTGGAGAAGGCTTGCTGTCTATATAACCAAAGCGGCTCAAGACCTTCTCAACATAGTGTGATTGCGTTAACGTAATCCCAGTCTCATCCCTAATCAACTTAATGTTCAGGATCACATCAGCTTGTCCCAGATCTTTCATATCAAAGATCTTTGACAGAAAAGACTTGACCTCATTTATCACTATCATGCTTGTACCGAAAATAAGTATGTCATCAACATACAAGTATAATATAACACTATCGCCCCCACCATGGCGATAATACACAAACCTGTCAGCCTCATTAATGGCAAAGCCTGCAGACGTAAGAGTGCTGTCAAACTTCTCATGCCATTGCTTAGGTGCTTGCTTCAGCCCATACAAAGATTTTAACAATTTGCACACCTTTCTCTCTTCACCTTTTACCACAAACCCATCAGGCTGATCCATATAGATTTCCACTTCCAACTCTCCGTTAAGAAAAGCTGTCTTTACGTCCATTTGATGAACGATAAGACTATAGGAGGCAGCCAGGGAAAGTAGTACACGAATGGTGGTAAGTCGAGCAACAGGTGAATAGGTGTCAAAGTAATCTTCGCCTTCACGCTGGGTGTAGCCCTTGGCCACAAGTCGTGCCTTGTACTTCTCAATAGTACCATCAGGTCTTAGCTTCTTCTTGAACACCCACTTACAACCCACAGGTTTGCAGCCGTAGGGTCGCTCAGATAATTCCCAAGTTCCATTAGAAAGAATCGAGTCCATCTCATTATGGACAGCTTCTTTCTAGTCATCAGCATCAGGAGATGCAAATGCCTCTGCAATGGACGTGGGAGTATTGTCCACAAGGTACACAATGAAATCATCACCAAAAGACTTTTCAGTCCTCTGTCTCTTGCTCCTCTTGGGAGCTGATTCATTGTCATCCTTCTCAAGGACTTCCTCAACATGTGGTTGTTCATAATGATCAACAGATGTACTAGATTCAGTAAATGCACTGTATCTCATGTGCCTGTTCAACTACAGAACGGTTGTTAGCCATCCTGAAGTCATGGAAGCTCTCCATGATGTACAGTTCACTGCCAGCATATGCTACACCGAACTTAGCGTTCAGTGCCTCCCAAAGCTCTTTGGCATCTGTAATGTGCATGTACACATCAAACAGCTTGTTGCTAAGAGCACTCAGAACGAGTCCCACAAAGGCAGTATTGGTTTCCTTGAACTTGTTCTGGTCCTCGTCAGATATAGTTCCTTCAGGTAAACCCTCACTAGCCTCAAACACTTTCAGAGATCGCAACCACAGTGTGGTCTTGTACTGCCATCTCTTAAAGTCCACACCGGTAAACTTGTCCGGCCTCAGCGCATCAGATAGATGTCCCATGTTTAACTCAGGAAATTGCCTATAACAAATATAAGGTTTTTGGATTGTTGGATTATTAGGCATAATTTTCATGATTAATTCCATAATATAAAGCATGATCGCAAGAGCTACTAACATGTTAATCTCGAAAATACTAGACGTATTAATTAACATGAACAGCAGCAAGACATCTACGAACACAGCCATCGGAACGTGACGAACGTACCGAACAATTGTAGATGAAGTAGTCGTTGGAGCAGCGACGGCAGCAGGTTGAGCGGCGACGGTAGCAGCTCGAAGAAGACGACGTTGGAGACGAGTCGCCCGCGGACCCGGAGATCATCCAGGAAGTCGAGCCGTGATGAAGAACTTGAAAGCAGTCGCGCGGGGTGTCGTGGGTTTGTCACGCCAGGTGTCATGGATGACTTCGTAGGTGTGGGATTACGCGAGTCAAGCATCTCCGAGCTTGGGATCGCAGGAACAAAGATCAACACAGATTTACCCAGGTTCGGCCCCCTCAATGTGAGGTAAAAGACCTACTTCCTGCCTACCCTAGATTGGTATTGATATGATAATCGAGGTGTTACAATGGAGGCGATCCGATCTGGTACTCGCCGTATGAGCTAGGGTTTAGGGCTTGATAGCTTGACCCTCTCTAAGTCCTGCGAGTCCTCTTTATATACACAGAGACTCGCCGGGTTACAAAGGAAACTTCCCTCATAAGGAATACGTCCCCAGAGGCCTACTCGGAGACTACTTGGTCTTCACGTCCTCCGGGATATATCTTCTAGATCCTTCCCCTTATGGCGGTTCAATACTGGGCTCGCTCCCAAGTGGGCTTTTGTTAATGCGAGTAAGTCGCATTGGGTCGCGGGTTAATACAGAAAGTATTCCCCGACATTAGCCCCCAAGTTTAGCTTGGATTTCGAGTGAAGGCTTCTTCGTCTTAACAAACCCCTGAGCTGTGCACATGAATTATCCCAGCTGAACTCCAACCTTCATATCTGCGACTTATAACTCTTCTCGGCGGCTCAAAAGTGCGACTTAACCTGCCTCGACGGTTGATTTTCAGATCTAAACGTCTTCCGCACCTGGGCTATTTATCCCGGCCCATCGTTTTTCCCAGCGTTCTGCGTCAAGACTTGCATTATGCATCCGCTGCTCCTTTCCGCCGCCTCCAATCCCACTTCTCGGATTCCCAATCCTTTGGTGAAGATCTCCATCAATCTGAGAAAATGTCTCGCCGCAAGTGCAACTGGGAAGGCTCGTGGATCGACGAGGATTTCTTGGAATCCCTAACTGCACGCGGCCTTCTTCCACCAAAAGATCAATGCGAATGGCGAGCAGCTGGCGAGGAGGTAATTCCCAACCCTCGACCAGGAGAAGTAGTGATATTCGCGGAGCATGTTGAGCGCGGGTTCAAGCCCCGGGCTCTCTCTTCTTCCGCTCCTTGATGCAGCGGTTGGGTCTCCGCTTCCATGATATTGGCCCTAATTCGATGTTGCAAGTGAGCAACTTCCACGTCCTCTGCGAAGATTATCTGGGTATCCCGCCTTCAATAGATTTCTGGCTTGCTCTTTTCAATTGCAATAGCCAAAGGGAAACCATAGATGGTCCCTTTCTCCAATGCGGCGCCATTTCCTTCCAACGCCGTAGGGGTAGTATTTCCCAAAACTAACCCTTGCAAAGAAAATCAAGGATTGGCAAAGAACATTCTTCTATTGCAAAAACACTTCTCCTGAGGGTGAAATTCCTCTTCCTCTTTGGTCTCCTCTTCCCTTCGAGGCTACCGATGCTCTGTCTTCTAAATCTGATCCTTCTTCGTTGTCCTTTATTGAATCCCTTTTGGATAAGGTGAGGGCGCTGACACTCCACGGCCTCACTGGATTAGATCTCATATCTTGCTGGACTAAGTGGCGAATTCAGCCTGTGAGTCGCCGCTCGCAACTTATAATGGATTTCACTTGTCACGCAAACGACGTCGACCGTACTTGCCCTGAAGATTGGGACAAAGGGGAATGGATAAATTTCATTCGCTGAGTGACGGACGAGGATATCGACTCGTATGATAACGTCGGGCTTGCTCCCTTCTGGGCTGAGCATAAGCCTTTTGTGGTAATGTTTACTTGTCACCTGTTTCCTCCAAAATTCCTTCTCCAAAATTAATTATTTCTGACCCGAGCTCCTTTTCAGATCGACCCCTATTTCTGGGTTCTTCCCTCAGAGGACGCCGACTCGAATCAAGAAACCGTGGCTGAGTCGTCAAAGCAAGCCGCAGCCTTTGGCGAAGATACAGTTATGCACGATATTGTCTCCGAGCCCGAGGGTACGCTTCTGAAGAGGAGCAACAAATGGCCGACGCTCTTCTGTCCTCGACTCCAAATACACCTTTCTTGGAACTTCCTGAGGTGCCTCGCAGGTCCTCGAAGCGTATTTTATGCAAGAGCTCAGAAGACCCCGGCAGCCTGAGAAACGCCGCAAAGCCTTGGCGCTACTGGTAGAAACAAGAACTGCCAAATCTTTAAAACTTGTTGATCCCAACAAGGCTGCTTTCTCTTCCGAGGTTGTTGCAAAGGACTGCTTCTCAATAAGCTCGGGTAATTGTTTGCGACTCTCTCCTTTTCCTTTTGTGCTTGCGTATTTTTGGTAAGGAATTGCTGATCACCACTTCTTTTCATACTCTGTAGGTTCATATTTGCAAGGTTTATCTTCTCCTTCCTCTGGTTGCCTGATGAAGAGTATCCGTGTCGCCTCTGGGTATGGTTCGCCTTCTTTTCAATGTTGCGGCTCTGCTAGGTCAGCTTATTAACCCATCAATGTTTTGCAGGGCCATGTCTGAAGAGGATACCAAGTCTAATTCTCATCCCACTTCTTCTCAGCCAGCTATGAGCGAGGATGATGCTGCTGATGAAAACGTGGGAAACAGTAATGGTGCGACTCATCCAAGGCCCTCCCTGGAGGAAGGTATTGCAGATGCGGCTCCTGCCACGACTCCAGTCGCAGCTCCATCCGCAACTCCTGCTGTGGTAGGGTATCCACTGAAGATAGAATTCCAGCTCCAGGAAATAGTTCCAAGTCAATTGCGGATGCCATAATTGCTGCTGGAGATAAGCATGCTGCTCTGCTGCGCGGCCTAGTTGAGCAATTTTCTTCAAGTCGCCAGGTACATATACCGTAGCCCCCAAGGATCAAAACCTTGTGTCATCGCACGGGGTGTTGATTCTTTTCCTGGCTCCAAATCTCGAGCCCCCAAGTTCCTGGATAGTTTACCCATGCATTTTGCTCTGTTTATTTTCAGCTTGAACTGTCCTTGCTTGATGCTTCTGGCTCAATAAAGGGTAAAGGCATTTCCATAGATCATCCTGAAGTGATGCAGTCTCCCCTGGAGCAGCATAATGAGGTCATTAGGGACCAAGATCAGGAAATAAAATCTCTCAAAGGTCAACTCGACTCCTGTGAAGAGCAATTTAAAGAACTTGAAGCCGATATGCAGCAGCGACTCATGGAGAAAGACGAAGTCATTAGATCTTTGCGAGAAGGGCTGACTCTTAAATCTGAATTGATTGATCGTCTGAAGGGAGACCACGCAAAGGAACTCGCCGCGCGAGATGAAAAATATAACTCGCTGTTCAAAGCCTTTGAGGGTTTTGGCTCCATGTCAAATCAGCCATCCTGCAGCTTGCTGGTTCGTCTTTTATTCCTTTAATCATATATTTTGGGTACCAACGTGAGTCTCTGACTTGTTTCTTGCCTTTTCTTTCTTGACATAGGGCCTGAGGCCCCAGTGTCCCGCTCCAACTTGAAGGATCAACTGGTATATCTGTCTGACTTCAGCCAGCGCTTCTTAAAGGTTACCAAGGAAGTTATGACGGTAATCTCTCCTGCGACTGATGGCCCAACATCTTGCGATATTGGATAAGCAAACTGCTCAAGGCTCCGCATTATGTCTCTGATTGGAAACGATCCTCTGCTCGCCGGAGCCGCGCATGTCTTGACATTGCTCCGAGCATATTATCCAGAAATAGATGTTGGCAAGATTGCTCGCCACGGCCAGGCGATGAGCGCGGATGATACTGACTGCCAATAAGCGAATACTTCGACATCTGGAAAGGGATGCGCGGCTATGCCACAAAACTTGTTGATAATTTAGATTTGGGCACTTATCTCGAAAAATTCAATCTTGATGGGAGCAAGGTGCCAAAGGAAAAGTCCACAGGAGCTGAATCATCCGAGCTACTACTCCATCAACAGGATCTGGTGGCCCTTCTGCCTCGTCTGGTGGCGCCCTGATCATTAGGGCACCTGCGACTGTAACCGCGAGACAAGCCGCGCCAATTCCCACTCCTGTAGCTCGGAAGAAGAAAAAATAATGTGGGACATGCCCGTTAGTCTGTAAGACATTCATGTATTATAAACAGTATTTTGGTGACCTATAAGCAGGTTCTTTTCATGATAATTCCATTAAGTAGACGCTCGCGCGGCTCAGTATTTCCTAGGAACATGTGTGTTCAGGGTCGAGAGCGGCCATGATAGGCAATCAAGCTCGATTGACGCCACACCCCAGTACTTTGGCCGCATAATGCAAGACGCTTCTAGCTTAAGGATTGCCACTGTTTGGCAAAATTTGAGGTGCGATTGGTACTCGCGATGCTCGTAAGGAGCCCTCAAGGGTCAGTGATATATGAAATTCAAAAGACTCAGCGACTCAATGATAGTTGAGGCGAAACGACAAGCCCTTGAATGTCAAGGGTGCCGGCTTTATTTCATAATCACTCGATGTTTTACAGGGTGTTACAGGATGATGCAGGCCCTTTAATGCGGGTTTTCTATTCCCCGCAGGCCATGCATACTTGATACTCATCGCACTTAGTTGCGAATTAATACTCCTAACGGAGTGGGTTGAACACCTGATTGGTTCAATTTTGAGTCGCTAAAAGCGACTCGGGTCGAGCATGATAGCTCCGATGTATGTCTCATGTTGAAGCAGAGAGCAAGTTTGTTAGGCGATTAGCCGCACTGAGCTGCGACTTATGTCGAGTTGAGTTTGCTTTGTAAGGACTCACGATAACTGAGCCTCTTTGGCTGGGGTTGTTGATCGAGGCTGGGTCTATGCACATGCGCCATCTCTTGTCTTCTTTTTGTATCAAAGCGACCTCTGGGGCATTATCTTGCTGATACGTGACTTCTCGGTGGGAATTTACCATCCAATGGCTGCATCCTGTTGGGCCTCCAGGTACCTCCAACGCGACTCGCTTTGAGCTGCGATTACCGCGACTGATATCCGTGTGAGGAGTTGGCGATGCAAGCTTCTTCTGCGAGTGCTGAGCCTGCGTTCTCGCATTCTAACGCTTTCTGCCTGTCTCCATATATTGTAATAACGCCGTTTGGTGGTCCCGGTATCTTTAACTGTAGGTAGACGTAGCAGGGGCGGGCGGTGAATTTGACATAGGCTTCTCTTCCAAAGATCGCATGATATGAGCTCTTGACTGCTACAACCTCAAAGTCTAGGAGCTCTGTGCGGAAGTTCCGCTCTGTTCCAAAGCTAACTTCAAGTGTTATCTTTCCGATTGGTCGCGTAACAGCTCCTGGGATTATGCCTTGAATTTCTTTCCTGGATGGTCGCAGCCTCGTCTCGGGTATATTCATTCTTCGGAGCGTGTCTTGATATAGGATGTTCACTCTTCCTCCTCCGTCCATTAGGACCTTACTTAACTTGTATCCCGCGACTTCAGGCGTGACCACAAGAGCTGGCTGTCCTGGATCTCTTACTTCTGGGGGGTGATCGCCGCGACTCCAAATAACCGATTGCTCTGTCCAGCGACGATACCTTTCTGCGTTGAAATCTGACCGCTCTTCCGGCTTCCATCCGTTATTTGTACTTCCACTGTATGAAACTGTCCTAAGTTTCTTCTAGGTAAAACGTCAGGCCCTTGATGAGAGCTTGTCGGAGAATGACTCCCACGAAACAGGGGTAGTCAAGCTCGACGAGAGTTCGTGTAAGGGGCTGAACACGTTGGTAAAACCCTCAACCTGCACGGCGACGGTGCTCGTCGAGCAAGTGGAGGGACATCACGACAGAGATGAACAACAGCCCGTACCCAGGTTCACGGCCCTCGTGTGGAGGTAATACCGCTACTCCTGCTTGTCTGTATTGCACTGCTTGTAGGGGTTACAGTACAATGAGCTTGCCGAGGGCTCTCTTTTGGCAATGGTGTGCACAAGGAAGGGAAACAATGGTCTTCTTCTTCCTTGCGCGTAAGTGGCTATGCTGGAGAGGGAATGCGATCCCTTGCTACGGTGCACCTCGCCCTCCTTTTATAGGCGCCCCGTGCTCCTTCCTTGCACTCGCACTGTGGTAGGGCTGTCACGTGGCGCAGAAGGTGGAGCGCGGTGCATCGCAGCCCGGGTGTCCATGGACGCGGTCCATGAGCGTAAAGCTGACTCCTGTAGCAGAGTACCCACCGTCCATGCTGGACGGCCAGCTGGGGCCGCAGAGGAACGTGGGGGTGCCCACGGTGACGTTGGCCTTGGAGCGTAGCGCCGGCCGGTCCCCTTAACACCAAAGAGGAAATCCTGGTAGTCCGGAGCGGGTGGCACAGCTTTATGACCCCTTTAATCACCAAAATGGCACTGCGGCGTCGTCGTCACCGCGCGCAGGGGGTGCGCGTCACTCTGCGGCCGCTGCAGAGCCCATGTGCGCGCTCTGCAGAGGTTGCTTTGCAGCGAAGCGATCTCCACGAGGGCTTAGACGCCCTGTAGAGAGAATTCGGCGTTGACCTCTCCCCAGGGGAGATTTCCTTGAAGAGGGGGCAGCAGTGGATATGGCCTCCGCAGGCCTCTGCTGCCTCAAATGCCCTCGCGAGGCAATGAGCCTCGCGAGGCTCTCCTCAGGTCGTAGGCTTGGTCCTTAGCGAAAATTCGCCATCAAATGTCGAGGGCCGTATAGGACGGCCCAGCACACCCTGGATTTCACTGGGCCGACAGTAGCCCCCGGGCCCATGATGGGCACGCTGTAGTCCAATGGACGCAGGCGAATCGTCATGGGCCCAAAGTGTCCGGCCGGCCTGAGACACGTGCAGGGCAGGTAGTTACGCCGCGACGACACGTTTCTCGGAGTTGATGGACGTAGTGGGGGGTCCCACCACGTCTCGGTAACTGCTTGAGGGGATTAAAGCTGCAGCGCCGGTTCAGGCAGCAGTTACTGCATCATTTGCGCGCCCGTCTCCTTGCTCTTGACGCCTGCGCTCCTGTGTCTCCGACGCACTCCCCCCTCGCAATCCTGAGGCCAATGGCGCCCAAGAAAGCTTCGCGGCCTCGAAAGGCAAGGCCGTGGTGCAGGGCGGCGAACCTTGCCGCGAAGCAGCAGGTCGGCGACTTCGAGCCGGCTTGACCGGCTTCCGCTTTAAGAAGAAGGCGCAGCTGGAGAAGTG